>JBAMBS010001221.1:0-26555 GCA_037044455.1 Zygothrica quintamaculata
GAAATTAATGAATCTGATAACAACTTGACAGGCTTGTCACAGTGGGCCCAGATCATACCAACAACATTGCCAAAAGGAAACTTTATTTCATAAATGTATCAATGGGGCTGATGATTCTCCTGCGACTTGTTTACAATCAGTATCAACTTGTCAGTGTGCCCAGCTCATACCAAACTATATATTTTTTTGTTTTTGCTATTTGCTTAAACTTTCAATGCGGTTGACACTTCCCCTTTGTTTCAAATTGAACTTGTCAGCGTGCCCAGCTCATACCGATAAAAGTTTCATTCTCAATGCTGCAACATTGCCTGAAATTGAAGTTTCTCTTGTGACTTGTTTATAATTAGCTTCAACTTGTCAGTGTGCCCAGCTCATACCCAACTAAGTTTTGATATTTTAACTTTTTAGTGTGCCCAGCTCATGCCAAACTATTCCTTTCTTAGTAAAAGCAAGTGAAATTGAAGTAGCACATTTTTGCAATGGGGTTCCCTCATTTTCCCTTTTGTTTTAGCTTCGTCTTGTCAGTGTGCCCAATCCAAAAGACCAAAGTATACACTGATGCTTCAGCATTCCTTGCAGTTGAAGCTTCTCCTGTGACTTGCTTATAATCAGCTTCAAATTGTCAGTGTGTCCAGCTCATACCACGCAGCTGCTTTGCTTGTTTATAATCAGTTTTCACTAGACACAAATGATGGCTACACTTCAACAAACAATTGCTTAATTGTGACAAAGAATTGTTCTTAATTAGTTGGGCAAAAGTAAGCAGAAAATCTGTAGACCCAAAGTTAAAAATAAAAAATTATATAATTATGTAAATCAACTTCTTTATTTATATAATTGTCAATGTAAAAAGGATATGAAAATGTTTGTTGTCATTATTTATTATTTTTTTTTTCATGATTCCTGAAATCTCTCTCACACATTTTTTTTCTAAGTGTATTTTCTAATAATGCTGACAAGTCTGTAACCAAAGCTGACAAGAAAAGTTACTAGATGACTGCCTGATGAGTTGACTGACTAAATGACTAGCAGCAAAGGATGGATGGATAGATGGATGGATGGCTGTATATAGAGCAGATGGGAAAAAGAAAATTTGAAAGGACAAGCAAAATCTAACACCTAAGGCATTCATGACTAAAAAATATATACACACATATATATATATATATATACATATATATACAGTTGACGGTGTTAAAATTCAATTTTCTCATTATTATGCGAAAACTCTTGTATTCGTTGTCGACATCCTTTTTGTAAAGCAACGCGAAATTTTGTGCTACTTCCGCATACTACTTACCACAACTTCTTCTTCAAACCACGCCCACTTCATCCACCCATCTATATAGACTTTGTTAGTATTTGTGTTTTTTGGACCACAATGAGAGGCACTGCGACAGCTTCAGTTGCAGCCTAAACTTTAGCGTTAACCTCAGCTCCAGTTTCTACTTCTACTTCTCCTCCCATTTCACTCTCCGCCTCACCCACTCTTTATTTCCTGCTACGGCATGTCTTCATACAGTACCTACCACAGTTTTACCTCCACTCTTTGTTCTACCTGCTGTTCCTGCTTCACATCCTGTTTTAGCCCCTGTTCAGCTACTGTTCCTGTCCCAACTCCTTGCTTCTATGAACCTCAGCTAGAAATGCTTTCATAGCTCATATAGTGAGCACATATGGCACATAGACGCTTGTCACATTGTTTGGCCTCAGCGGAATATTTGTATGTCTGAGTGTGTGAGTGTGTGTGTGTGTTTGTGAATATATATATATATATTCTTTTTTTGCTACTGTGCAACATAAGTTTGTTGCTTTGATTGTTGCTTTCGCTGATGAATTATTGGCGTTTCACCCCCATAAACTTCTAACTAACGTGCCCAAATTGCGTGAAATATTGAATATAACGAAATTTGCGTACTGGTTAATCTGGCTAAGAAGAAGAAGAAGGAGTAGTAGAAGAAGAAGAAGAAAATGATGAACAACAGTAGGGGAACAGCAGGAAGCAAGAAACCTTTTGACAGACAGCCAGTCAAACTTTTGAATTTAGATTTCAATCTTAATTCGAATTGACAGCATGCAGACAGCCACAGAGTAAAAACAAACAAACAAAAAACAACAACAACAATTATGGTTGTTGTTGTTGTTTTTGCCGTCAGTCTATATATATATATATATATATATACATATAATGCCCAGATGGCAGGCCTGATTTGAAAAATGAAGCTAACTAATAGCAAAACGTTCCCAAAAATGTTCCCAATTCCCGCTTTAACTGGAAATTTGGTTTTAATCAAAATCATGTGTTTTCCTGGTGCAACTTTAAGCTAGGTTGATTATTTACTAACTCTCTATTTAGAACACAAAAGGATTTCGTATGCTGGCAAGTTAAGTTGTCCAATGCGTAATTTATTTTTGACTCAACAGCAACTTTTGTGACTTAAATATGCTGCATACTTTTAGGGTCACTTAGCTAATGCTTAATTTATTTGAAGTTGGTATTCTACGCTAATTGTGTAGAGGAATGCCAAAGAATACCAAAATTTAAGCATCTTTCGGTGTTATGTGTTGGTGCTCCTTATTGTTATTGCCTTTGGTTCATCTTCGACTCGATCTGCTGCTCTTGATTCAAATTGACTTCACATCATTTATCCTTTTCTAATTCCTTCGGTGTCTACCCGGCAACACTTGACTCTGTTTAGCTTGGTTTGCCTTGCTCATAAGTTGCGTCTTAGTTTTTTAACACTTGTTGTAGAAGTAAAAACAATTTATTAAAATTCTCTGTTAAAATCTATTGAACATCTCACTCACATTTCGAATTCTGTTTAAAGGTAAACCATTAATATATATGCAATTGCTTTTAGAGCTGCTTTCAATGAATTGCAAATTGATTACGCTTTATTCAGAGCAAATTTTATTATATGTGGTCTAAGGAGACAGTTAGTGGAGAAGGAAAGAAAAGCAAATTTAATTGAGCTCATGCTAAAACGTTGTAAAATGAAAAGTTTCAATAAAAATGTGAAAAATGTCATCAAAATGAAAGTCGTTTCTGTTGCTACAATTTCAATTGCTTTCGCTTGAACTGTGTCAATTTAAAAAGGATTTTAATTGTTAGTATTTGCTATTGTGCATAGGTTTAAATATGCTTTCAACCATTATTTGAACAGTGTCCTGTGACTGCCACCCAACAGAGAGCACACAGCACACAATGAACAGTAGACAGCAGACAGGATACAGCAGACAACAAACATGAGGCGTCAGTAGAATGTGAGAAGGTAGGCAAAAATTTTTGTTTGTTTAGGGCTAAGAAGAGCTTTGTTAATGGCCAACTGACAATCACTTTATATACAAATGATGAAATTTTAAGTATTAACAAATACAAAAGATACAAAAAAAAAAAAAAACTAAACATTTGTTGATATTTGATTGTTTATACAACAATTTGATTAACTATTCTATTCTATAAGATAATCAATAGAGGAAGGAAATTGTTAGAGTTTCAATAAAGGAAACGGAAATAATAAACTGAAAACGGCAATTCACAACGGAATTGTTAAAAGATACAAAGCAAAAAAAAAACAGAAAATGCAATTAAAAAATGCTTTTGTTATTTTTTTCTTGTTTTTTGTTTTGATATATATATACATATATAAAACAATTAAACTTTTAATAGCGACAGGCATTTGATTTGGGCACAGCATACAATGTTGGTAGAAGGTTAAAGGGCAGGAAGTTGCCAAAAAATCAAACCAGAAAACATTTTTCTCTGGGTAATTAAATCAAAATTCATTCAGGCTGAAATTAAATTTTACCGACTGTAAAAGTAACAGTAAAAAGGGTAACAAAATTAACAAAAGTAAAATAAAAAAAAAAAACAAACTGAAAATGAAAATGAAATCTACGTTATGTGGCAATGTGGAAACATAAAATTTCATCAGGTTGTCCTTGCCAGGAAGTGAGTAGGCGGCAACAACTCCTCCTACTGCTGCTGCTGCTGCTGCTGCTGCTGCTCCTGCTGCTTCTTTAAGCCTTTAAGACATACACCATACAAAAGCAGCCCTTAGACCTTTCACTTATATCCTTGTGCCTTATAATACATAAGATATATATATATACATTTTTGGAGGCTCGGTATAATTTCATTAAGTGATTTTCTATTGTCGATTTAATAGCAGCAGCATAAAACAGGACAACCCTGTCAAATCCTGTCAAACCTCCTGCTGTGTCTGCTTGTTACCTACCTCATTGCTCCACCCTCTCCCAACCCCTTTAGTTGCCTTCTTTGCCCCTACATATATATATATATATATATATATATGCTGTACAACCTTACACTGAGACAATCATCATCATCCATCAATGCTGTACACTGTGTAAATTTATACACACATTTCACATTTAACAAAAGTAAATTATCTAAGGACGAGTTATCCTTTCATATGCTTTCAACTGTAAAACTAGCTTTATCTGTAATATTAGTCAGGCTCTTTTTTCGCTCAGTGTATGTGAGCCTATACAACTATTCATCTTCATTTACACATTTTCAGCTATATCCATCTATATATATATATATACGACTATATAGTGGCATCTGTTCAACTTTATATCATATTCTTTGAAATGTTATTTGCTTTATGTGTGTGTGTGTGTGAGTGGGTGTTAGTATTGGTATTGCGTATTGAATGCTTGACTGGTATTGCATAAGATTTGTTCTATGTTAACAAAAATTATTAGCTTCTATTTTTAATTTAAATGCAAGGCAAGTGCAAATAGCAGAAATAAAGTGATGAAAAAGTTAATTAAACTTTTTGATGAGATTTTCTGATTTTCACATTTTCACATTTTCTGATTTTCTAATTTTCAGATTTTCAGAATTCATATCGCACTGAGTACCGTTATTTATTGACTTAAACCACTTAAACCTTATGTCATACAGCAGAACAGAACCAAACCGAACACTTAATGCTAACGTCTCACGTTTACTAAAACTTTGACATGTCTGTTTTTTGTCACCTTCTCACTTTCTCTCTCTCTCTCTCTCTCTTTCTCTCTTTCTCTATCTTTTTCTCTCTCTCACATACGCACTCTCCTTGTGTCCCTCTTATACTGTTTAGTCTGTCTTTTTCTAATTTTTGTTCAAGTGTTGAGCGTCGCTCTTAACTTTCAAGTTTCAACTTTGACATGTCATTCACATTACAACAACAAAAACAACATCCTCGCCCAGTCGTCCTTGAGCCCAAGTCGAGTGTTTCACAGCAACCTTTTCGGCTCAAACTTTCCAAATTAACGCTGGTCATTGTTTTCTCCAACAAATCTAAACATACAACAAATAACACACACATACACAGATATATATATATATATATATATATATATATATTTACTGTATATAATTACAGATTGTGTGTAATTTTAAGTTCAAGTCAGAGTAGGAAATGTCCTTCATATATATATATATATATATATATATTTATATACCTATATCAGTTAAGCCAGAGCAACATTTATCAATGACGCATAATGAAAATTCCATGACAGCAAAGTATGCTGCTTCTAAGACAACCAACACACACACATAAAAGTATTTTCAATCGCAGTTACTAACTTTACCGACAAGCGACTTAAATTCATTGCTCTTGAGGCTAACCTTAGCATAATGTATTGTATTGCGTCATACCAGCTGATTATCCTGTGTAATACCACAGCGCATACATATGAATTAATTACAATGTGGTCTACCTCTAGCTCTACTTTTACCATCAAACCCAAACCAATCAATAGTCAAATTTTTGCACAGCTTAGGCCTAAAAATGTAACGTAATGTAACGTGTACCTTATATACCTTTAAATGGGTCAATTAACGCCACTTTGCCCGCAGGATTGCAGTATTGTTGTTGGTTGCTTGGTGAAGGCACATGAATTTTTAGTAGGCCGCAGTAATTTAGGCAGCAATCCTGCAGCTTATCTTGTATAGGCTATAAGGTTATAGAGTTTCTCTTTCTTTCTCTCTCTCTCACTCTCTTTCAGTGTCTCTCTCTTTTTTACTGTTAACATTCATTTGAATTAAGTTCAACAGCTCACACCAAAAAAAAATTTTTTGTTGCCACCACGTAATTTAGTGCACCATATTCTCTGTCTCCATCCACAAACCACTAGCGACACTTGATAAGCTAATAAAACAAAATGCCTACTCTCTCCCTACACCTACACCCACCATAGTAATGCCATACACATGCTCAAACGGGTGGCTAATCTGTAATTAATTGGCACACATCTGTAAACAAGACACGCATACTGACACACATACACACACACACACAGAAATAGAAAAATCAAAACCAGCAACAGAACCAGAGTTTAGCGCCACAAATAGAATCATTGCTGAGGGCGTTACGGTCAGTTGGGTAACCAAATCGTGGCCAATCCACACACATTGTCGCCAGCGGGCGACTGTGGATGAAACTGAGCCGAAAACAAGGCTTTAATGAGAGCACGTAGTACAATTTAGGTATACGATAAGTAGACAAAAGTCTACTCCAATTGATGTAGTAGGATTTTACTCTATAAAACTCAGCTTCAGGCAAATTCAGGCAACTGCTATATATAAAGGTTGACTATGTACACTGATTACCCGTATGCTAATGGATCTCAATGCGGAGAGATTGGAGTTGAGGCTTGGGGTTTGGTTTTTTTCTTTTTTTAATACCACGAAAATTGTTTATTAAATTGATGTAATTTTTTAGCATCAAATCAAATTATTTAAGCAAACATTTTTACCATAAAATATTGATGTTCCAAAAGAAAAACATTACATTGCTTTTATGTGCAGACAAAGGGAAATTTCCAAAGTCCTGTTGATTTATTACAATAATGTCAATCAGAGTCCGTTAAGTGAAGCTAACACTTGGACAGCTCAATTTATACTATTCAGTATTAACTTAATATTATTTGGCATGTTTCAGGTTACTTATTTAAATATATTTTCCTGCTGAATCAATTACATTTTATAAATAAATTATCAATAACTCAAAGTGAGTGCACGCAAAATAAGTACAAAGTGTACCCATAAAAGTATGCTACAATTTACGTTTAATTAGTTTCTTTATTAAATTTGCTTTCAAACGTTCACTTTTAATGTATTATTATTTAATTTAATGTTGTAATATGAATACTAATATATCAATTTCATTTAATTATTTCATTAAATAGCTATACTCAGCACATTATGTAAGGAATTTCTGCGCGTCAATGTATCAGCAATTTTGTATATGATGAACAACGAACAGTTTGGGCATAGTACCGCCTCGGCTCAATATTTTCTACAATTGGCTGGCTATTTGGGTATACCAGTAATCTCATGGAATGCGGATAACTCGGGTCTGGAACGCAGAGCATCACAATCGACATTACAACTACAATTAGCACCAAGTATTGAGCATCAAAGTGCTGCTATGTTAAGCATATTGGAGCGTTACAAGTGGCATCAATTCTCAGTGGTTACCTCACAAATAGCTGGACACGATGATTTTGTGCAGGCAGTTCGTGAACGTGTAGCTGAAATGCAGGAACACTTTAAATTCACTATACTTAATTCAATTGTGGTTACACGCACCAGCGATCTCATGGAGCTAGTGAACAGTGAGGCGCGTGTTATGCTACTTTATGCAACACAAACGGAAGCGATAACCATATTACGTGCTGCCGAAGAGATGAAACTAACTGGTGAAAACTATGTCTGGGTTGTTAGTCAATCGGTTATTGAGAAAAAGGATGCACACTCACAGTTTCCAATTGGCATGCTTGGTGTACACTTCGATACGAGCAGTGGTGCGCTTATGAATGAAATATCTAATGCAATTAAAATCTATAGCTATGGCGTTGAAGCCTATTTAACTGATCCTGCAAATCGTGATCGACGTCTTACCACACAATCATTGTCCTGTGAGGATGAGGGACGTGGTCGCTGGGACAATGGTGAAATGTAAGTAAATTTCAATATAATATAAAATTTTTTATATGCCTTTAAATATTTAAGCTAAATACCTGTTAGTCTACAGTAATCTCTAGAGAATTTGGCAGCCAAGAGAGAAGAAGAAAAATAAAAATTAATATCAAAATTTGTATTATTTATAGAGATTCCCGTAATACTGCAAATGGCATATCCTGCTTAAGGATATGCTTATATTATCTTTATATACAATCATATAATTTGTTGCAAATTCCTTTAGCTTCTTCAAGTATTTACGGAATGTATCGATCGAGGGTGATCTGAATAAACCAAACATTGAGTTCACTGCCGATGGAGATCTGAAATCGGCTGAATTGAAAATAATGAATCTTCGTCCCAGCGCTAATAATAAGAATCTTGTTTGGGAAGAGGTAAGTTGCAGGCATGAATCATACTCTTTTTTCCTCTCTCTCTCTCTCTCTCTCACTCTCTCTGTCTCGCTATCTCTCTTTCGCTCTATCTATAACTATCTAACACACTCACACTCACCAACACACACACAATTTTGTTGAATTAATTCAATTTAAAACTTTTCTCTGGCACAAATAATTTACAATAAATAACCAACAAACCCACATAATCACACACCATTACACCCACACCACAAACCACATCCTTAATGCCATTCGATGAAAACCATTAAATATTCATAAAACGCTTTGTATAATATCTGCAATCCCATTCATTTGCACTTGATGATACACTTGCTCTTAGATTGGCGTTTGGAAATCGTGGGAGACACAGAAGTTAGATATACGCGACATTGCGTGGCCAGGTAACTCGCACGCTCCGCCGCAAGGTGTCCCGGAGAAATTCCATTTAAAGATAACATTTCTCGAGGAGGCACCCTATATCAATCTGTCACCTGCTGATCCAGTGAGTGGCAAGTGTTTAATGGACCGCGGTGTGCTCTGTCGTGTTGCGGCTGATCATGAAATGGCCGCTGATATTGATGTTGGTCAGGCACACCGTAATGAGTCCTTTTATCAATGCTGTAGCGGTTTTTGCATTGATCTGCTTGAAAAATTTGCCGAAGAATTGGGCTTCACCTATGAACTGGTGCGGGTTGAAGATGGTAAATGGGGTACACTTGAGAATGGTAAATGGAATGGTTTAATTGCCGACTTGGTTAATCGCAAGACCGACATGGTCCTTACATCTCTCATGATCAACACCGAGCGCGAAGCGGTTGTCGATTTCAGTGAACCCTTCATGGAAACGGGCATTGCCATTGTTGTTGCCAAACGTACCGGCATCATATCGCCAACGGCCTTTCTGGAACCCTTTGATACGGCCTCTTGGATGCTGGTAAGTTTTCACTTTTGCTCTGATCTTAATTAAGCGGTAAGTCCTTAAGTTTTCCTCTATCTTTCTTTACACAATTATTTTTCTCTTTTTTTTTGTACAACTTCCTCTTCAATCCTTGCTGCAATTTTGCTGCTGCTGCTACTGTTGCTGTTCCTGTTCCTATTACCTGCAATTCCCTATCCATCCTTAACCACATCCATTCCACGTATACGTATACTGGTGCTGCGCCACGAAACAATCAACAGGTGGGTATTGTTGCCATACAAGCGGCAACGTTTATGATCTTCCTCTTCGAATGGCTATCGCCCAGCGGCTACGATATGAAGCTCTATCTACAAAACACAAACGTCACACCCTATCGATTTTCGCTCTTCCGCACCTACTGGCTTGTCTGGGCCGTACTCTTTCAAGCTGCTGTCCATGTGGATTCTCCACGTGGCTTCACCTCACGTTTCATGACAAATGTTTGGGCCCTCTTCGCTGTTGTCTTCCTTGCCATCTACACTGCCAACCTGGCAGCGTTCATGATAACCAGGTTATTATACCCAGCGCACTTATTCGTTTCACTTAACCTTAATCACTTTTTATAACAACTTTGTTATCCATTCACTTATCTCAGAGAGGAGTTCCATGAGTTCAGCGGTCTCAACGATAGTCGCCTAGTGCATCCATATTCGCATAAGCCTTCGTTCAAATACGGCACCATACCCTATAGTCATACGGATTCAACCATCCATAAGTACTTTAAGGAGATGCACTACTATATGAAACAGTAAGTATAAAACGATAAATGAAAACTTATCGATACAAGAAACTATCGATACTATAAAAAGTATTAATGAAAGTTCTGAATCGACGCTATAAAATTAGGTTATCAAAAATATAACAGAAGAAAGAGATCAAAATGAAACTTATAGTTATCGATAATTATTAATATTGTAACAACTGATACTATCGATACATTTTTACGATACTTTTTAACTAATACTTCCTTGAAATGTCCTTTTTAGATACAATAAAACGAGCGTGGCCGATGGTGTTGCAGCTGTATTGAATGGAAACTTGGATTCGTTTATCTATGATGGAACTGTACTCGATTATTTGGTTGCCCAGGATGAGGATTGTCGCCTGATGACTGTAGGTAGCTGGTATGCCATGACGGGTAAGTGGTACAGCTGAGTACATGAAGGATAACAGTAATTTCTAATTGAAATTATCCCTTAGGCTATGGCTTGGCCTTTAGTCGAAATTCGAAGTATGTACAGATGTTTAACAAGAGATTACTTGAGTTCCGTGCAAATGGAGATTTGGAAAGATTACGAAGGTATTGGATGACAGGCACTTGTCGACCAGGAAAGCAAGAGCATAAATCCTCTGATCCATTGGCATTGGAACAGTTCTTATCGGCTTTCTTGTTACTTATGGCTGGTATCCTTTTGGCTGCGTTATTGCTACTGATGGAGCATGTATACTTTAAGTATATAAGAAAACGATTGGCCAAAAAGGATGGTGGACATTGTTGTGCACTCATATCGCTATCCATGGGCAAATCGTTAACGTTTCGTGGCGCTGTCTATGAGGCAACTGAAATCCTTAAGAAACATCGCTGTAATGATCCCATATGTGATACACATCTATGGAAAGTGAAGCATGAATTGGATATGTCTCGTTTGCGTGTGCGACAGCTGGAAAAGGTTATGGACAAGCATGGCATCAAAGCGCCACAGCTAAGGTAAACCTCAAGCATTATACTTAATCCTCAATATGTCACAAAATTTCTCTTTCTCTCTCTCTCTTTATCTCTATTATGTTATTTCAGATTGGCTTCATCTTCTGATCTACTCAATCATCATCATCTTAAGGAGCGTCCACCTTTGCTTGGAAATTTAAGCTTAGCCGCCAGCGCACAAGATCTATACAGGTGGTAAGTTTTCTATATAATATGTGTTCCCTGTGTTCCCACCCTGCATTCCAACTAAACATCTTAACTAACTAATCCGTTTCAATGCATGCAATAAATGCGTTTATTTAATTACCATATACTTACTTGCATACACTTTAATGCTTTTCCCTATTGAGTTTATACTATCTAACTGTTTGCATGAATGTGTAACTCTTAACGTAAGCGTATACAGCAAGGATAACGATTAGGTCCTGGGTTAAGGCTTCAGTTTCGTACCCAGTCACCCACTTTGTAGTAATTCAATTAAGCAATTGATTAGGATAACATTTCAGTGTTGTTCTTTCTGTCACATCCTGTCGTTGCTGCCGCTGCCTTCATCTTTTTCTCTTGCCTCCTGCCTCATGCCTCGTGCCTCATGCTGCCTGCCTCATGCCTCATGCCTCTTGCCTCCTTCCTCAAACCGTTTATGCTACTACTGGCCGCTATCAGAGGAATGTGGGTCCTAAACGCTCGTTTTGCCGCATAATGACCAAATGCTGGCTCTTCTTTTTTCTACTCTATTCCCTCTCTCTCTCTCACTGTAGCTATAGCCTCGTATCTGTTTTTTTCTGTCCAATCTTTTAGTAGCTGCTGTTGCTGTTGCTGCTGCTGCTGCTGTTGGTGCTTCCCTAATAAAAATATATGGAAATTACTTTATTAAATTACCTTATCTCGGTTCCTGATATAACGTATACGACACGTTGGCTAGACAGAACAGCTAGCCAGAGTAAATCTCTGTCCTGTCATAGTACCCACCAGCACAATATCCGACAATTCCTGTTCTTATTCATTTAGCTTGCCTCAGCATCAGTATCTGAATGAAAATGAGAGGATGTGTCTGTGAATGTGGATATGGATATGGATGTATATGAGAATAAGTATATGGTTTAGGTTAAGGTTGAGGGTTGTGCTCTCAATGAATATGTGTGTATTTGTCCGTCCATTTGCATATCATTTTAGCTAAAAACCCTTGACAAACGCTTTAAATTACATAATAAAAACCAATAGGAGCTGACAAATCAAATATATCCCAGCATATTGCATATATAGAACGATGACATAACGCTTGACTAATAATAACAAATCGCTAATAGTATATATTTATATATAGATAATGCTATTTGCTAATCCATCATACAATAAGTTTACTTAACTTTAAGTTATTTCCATTAATCTTTACTTTATATAATCCTATTTATGACTTATCTACAACCGCTATAAAATCTTTATTATCTTTTGTTATCCAATTTTCCAAATAAATACTTGTGGTGTAATCCCTAACTGCTGAACTGTTGTCATCATTGTTATCATTAACTAATGACATTTATATTGTATATGGTAATAGCATTCTGACAATTTCATTTAGTATATAAATGAATACAGTTAAACCTTATATGCTCCATTATTATTATCAAATATGCTTCGGTACTTTTCGGTTGGAACTTTAAGATGAAACTCTCTAGTTTTTAGTTAAGAATTAAATTTAATGGTTTTCACAAACTGCTACAGAGATGAGAACAAATGATAGTCATGTGCTATATCTACACTGTGATTTGAGTTTTAGGAGTTAGTTTTTCTTATCTATTGTGAAAAACACAATAAGCTTTTAACCACACGCAAGATTTTTTGTAGCTTTCTCTACTTAAGAAAATTATGCATAATATCCTTTGAGAACTTAATTTTGAATTTCAAGCACAACTCAGCAATTTTAGTGTATGTGCGTATGCTTGTATGTTATAGATAATATGTGTTGTAGTACACAAAAAAAAGAGAAAATATAAAAAATATACCGTAAATAAAGCTAACAATTTACATACACATTATGGCTGTGTGCTGTGTATGCAGATATTTCTATAGGGGCAACATTCAATTTGTTGAATGATATTTGCAGCTTTATCTTACGTTTCACATTGTTCGATTTGCTATCCTTTTATAATACTATTCAACAACAACAACAACAAAACAAAAAAAATAAATAAATAAAAAAAGGCTCGGTAAAACTTTTTAACAAATTGTGCAAATGAAGCGTATGAAAGTAACCGCCAAAAAATTACGATACAACAAAATATACAAAAAAAAAAAAATAAATAAAAATAAAATAAAATAAAATCATGAATGCATTTACATAAGTACACACAAACGTACGTTTTGAATAGATATATATATGTATATATATTCCCAGTAAAATAAAATTACCCTTGATAACTTAGTTAGCTGCAATAGTCTGTGTTTATCATTTTGCGAACATTTGTAATGTGTTGCTTAACGACGAGAAAATGTGTAAAATTATCCTTGATTAAACATATATCCAAATACTTTTCTTATATGTACTGAAAACTTTTTAACATGTTTAAACGATAATGTTCAAGTTTATACAACTTATTGATGAATACTACCTAACGTTTTAGCCATGTCTAACTAGTTTGCCTCTTTACTTCAGCTTAGAGCTAACAAATTTAACAGAGTATGCAACTGTTATTAACAGCCGTTTAATATCCCGATCTTTAACCACAATATCTACTATTAAAACTTTTAAGTGGAATTGATGAAAGGTGTAAATGTTATAGAAATAATTATAGTTTATATAATTAAATAGTTTACATAAATTATCTTGACTAAGCGAACTTTTAATAAAAGGTCCTTTCAATCGTTTAGCAGTGTTGTCGCATATGGTCGGGATAATTCTATTCAACAAAATTGCCAATTGAATATGTAGAATTTACTTGACCGTTGAGAAGTATAGCGTAAAAAAGCTTTTAGTATATTTTTTCGAGATAGAAAAAACATTTGATTTATATAAACTTATTTTCATACTGCAATTGCAAATTTAAAAATCCTAGCTGTTCAAATCCACTTACACTTAATCTAATCACATGCATTAACTATTATATTAAGTACACGCACGATTCTTGAGTACACTATATAATAGTTAATGTATGTGATTAGATTAAGTGTAAGTGGATTTGAACAGCTAGGATTTTTAAATTTGCAATTGCAGTATGAAAATAAGTTTATATAAATCAAATGTTTTTTCTATCTCGAAAAAATATACTAAAAGCTTTTTTACGCTATACTTCTCAACGGTCAAGTAAATTCTACATATTCAATTGGCAATTTTGTTGAATAGAATTATCCCGACCATATGCGACAACACTGCTAAACGATTGAAAGGACCTTTTATTAAAAGTTCGCTTAGTCAAGATAATTTATGTAAACTATTTAATTATATAAACTATAATTATTTCTATAACATTTACACCTTTCATCAATTCCACTTAAAAGTTTTAATAGTAGATATTGTGGTTAAAGATCGGGATATTAAACGGCTGTTAATAACAGTTGCATACTCTGTTAAATTTGTTAGCTCTAAGCTGAAGTAAAGAGGCAAACTAGTTAGACATGGCTAAAACGTTAGGTAGTATTCATCAATAAGTTGTATAAACTTGAACATTATCGTTTAAACATGTTAAAAAGTTTTCAGTACATATAAGAAAAGTATTTGGATATATGTTTAATCAAGGATAATTTTACACATTTTCTCGTCGTTAAGCAACACATTACAAATGTTCGCAAAATGATAAACACAGACTATTGCAGCTAACTAAGTTATCAAGGGTAATTTTATTTTACTGGCTAACCATCTAGATAATGATCATTATCTTTGGTTAACAAGAACATAATTGTGGTACATAAAATTTCTTTTGTAAAGGGTTTGGAAAGTAGCAAAGGTTTATGGGTTGAAGCACACAAAGAATTTAACAAGTAATTAAGCTAAAACCCAACAAATATTGGTATATCATTATGTATATACATATATATGTACATATATATATATATATATATATATATATATATATATGTATATGTTATATAAGCAATGCTCGTAAAATGGTCGTCACTTAGGGATATATATATCTATTCAAAACGTACGTTTGTGTGTACTTATGTAAATGCATTCATGATTTTATTTTATTTTATTTTTATTTATTTTTTTTTTTTTGTATATTTTGTTGTATCGTAATTTTTTGGCGGTTACTTTCATACGCTTCATTTGCACAATTTGTTAAAAAGTTTTACCGAGCCTTTTTTTATTTATTTATTTTTTTTGTTTTGTTGTTGTTGTTGTTGAATAGTATTATAAAAGGATAGCAAATCGAACAATGTGAAACGTAAGATAAAGCTGCAAATATCATTCAACAAATTGAATGTTGCCCCTATAGAAATATCTGCATAAGGGTTTTTAGCTAAAATGATATGCAAATGGACGGACAAATACACACATATTCATTGAGAGCACAACCCTCAACCTTAACCTAAACCATATACTTATTCTCATATACATCCATATCCATATCCACATTCACAGACACATCCTCTCATTTTCATTCAGATACTGATGCTGAGGCAAGCTAAATGAATAAGAACAGGAATTGTCGGATATTGTGCTGGTGGGTACTATGACAGGACAGAGATTTACTCTGGCTAGCTGTTCTGTCTAGCCAACGTGTCGTATACGTTATATCAGGAACCGAGATAAGGTAATTTAATAAAGTAATTTCCATATATTTTTATTAGGGAAGCACCAACAGCAGCAGCAGCAGCAACAGCAACAGCAGCTACTAAAAGATTGGACAGAAAAAAACAGATACAAGGCTATAGCTACAGTGAGAGAGAGAGAGGGAATAGAGTAGAAAAAAGAAGAGCCAGCATTTGGTCATTATGCGGCAAAACGAGCGTTTAGGACCCACATTCCTCTGATAGCGGCCAGTAGTAGCATAAACGGTTTGAGGAAGGAGGCAAGAGGCATGAGGCATGAGGCAGGCGGCATGAGGCAGGAGGCATGAGGCAGGAGGCAAGAGAAAAAGATGAAGGCAGCGGCAGCAACGACAGGATGTGACAGAAAGAACAACACTGAAATGTTATCCTAATCAATTGCTTAATTGAATTACTGCAAAGTGGGTGACTGGGTACGAAACTGAAGTCTTAACCCAGGACCTAATCGTTATCCTTGCTGTATATGCTTACGTTAAGAGTTACACATTCATGCAAACAGTTAGATAGTATAAACTCAATAGGGAAAAGCATTAAAGTGTATGCAAGTAAGTATATGGTAATTAAATAAACGCATTTATTGCATGCATTGAAACGGATTAGTTAGTTAAGATGTTTAGTTGGAATGCAGGGTGGGAACACAGGGAACACATATTATATAGAAAACTTACCACCTGTATAGATCTTGTGCGCTGGCGGCTAAGCTTAAATTTCCAAGCAAAGGTGGACGCTCCTTAAGATGATGATGATTGAGTAGATCAGAAGATGAAGCCAATCTGAAATAACATAATAGAGATAAAGAGAGAGAGAAAGAGAAATTATGTGACATATTGAGGATTAAGTATAATGCTTGAGGTTTACCTTAGCTGTGGCGCTTTGATGCCATGCTTGTCCATAACCTTTTCCAGCTGTCGCACACGCAAACGAGACATATCCAATTCATGCTTCACTTTCCATAGATGTGTATCACATATGGGATCATTACAGCGATGTTTCTTAAGGATTTCAGTTGCCTCATAGACAGCGCCACGAAACGTTAACGATTTGCCCATGGATAGCGATATGAGTGCACAACAATGTCCACCATCCTTTTTGGCCAATCGTTTTCTTATATACTTAAAGTATACATGCTCCATCAGTAGCAATAACGCAGCCAAAAGGATACCAGCCATAAGTAACAAGAAAGCCGATAAGAACTGTTCCAATGCCAATGGATCAGAGGATTTATGCTCTTGCTTTCCTGGTCGACAAGTGCCTGTCATCCAATACCTTCGTAATCTTTCCAAATCTCCATTTGCACGGAACTCAAGTAATCTCTTGTTAAACATCTGTACATACTTCGAATTTCGACTAAAGGCCAAGCCATAGCCTAAGGGATAATTTCAATTAGAAATTAGTGTTTTCCTTCATGTACTCAGCTGTACCACTTACCCGTCATGGCATACCAGCTACCTACAGTCATCAGGCGACAATCCTCATCCTGGGCAACCAAATAATCGAGCACAGTTCCATCATAGATAAACGAATCCAAGTTTCCATTCAATACAGCTGCAACACCATCGGCCACGCTCGTTTTATTGTATCTAAAAAGGACATTTCAAGGAAGTATTAGTTAAAAAGTATCGTAAAAATGTATCGATAGTATCAGTTGTTACAATATTAATAATTATCGATAACTATAAGTTTCATTTTGATCTCTTTCTTCTGTTATATTTTTGATAACCTAATTTTATAGCGTCGATTCAGAACTTTCATTAATACTTTTTATAGTATCGATAGTTACTTGTATCGATAAGTTTTCATTTATCGTTTTATACTTACTGTTTCATATAGTAGTGCATCTCCTTAAAGTACTTATGGATGGTTGAATCCGTATGACTATACGGTATGGTGCCGTACTTGAACGAAGGCTTATGCGAATATGGATGCACTAGGCGACTATCGTTGAGACCGCTGAACTCATGGAACTCCTCTCTGAGATAAGTGAATGGATAACAAAGTTGTTATAAAAAGTGATTAAGGTTAAGTGAAACGAATAAGTGCGCTGGGTATAATAACCTGGTTATCATGAACGCTGCCAGGTTGGCAGTGTAGATGGCAAGGAAGACAACAGCGAAGAGGGCCCAAACATTTGTCATGAAACGTGAGGTGAAGCCACGTGGAGAATCCACATGGACAGCAGCTTGAAAGAGTACGGCCCAGACAAGCCAGTAGGTGCGGAAGAGCGAAAATCGATAGGGTGTGACGTTTGTGTTTTGTAGATAGAGCTTCATATCGTAGCCGCTGGGCGATAGCCATTCGAAGAGGAAGATCATAAACGTTGCCGCTTGTATGGCAACAATACCCACCTGTTGATTGTTTCGTGGCGCAGCACCAGTATACGTATACGTGGAATGGATGTGGTTAAGGATGGATAGGGAATTGCAGGTAATAGGAACAGGAACAGCAACAGTAGCAGCAGCAGCAAAATTGCAGCAAGGATTGAAGAGGAAGTTGTACAAAAAAAAAGAGAAAAATAATTGTGTAAAGAAAGATAGAGGAAAACTTAAGGACTTACCGCTTAATTAAGATCAGAGCAAAAGTGAAAACTTACCAGCATCCAAGAGGCCGTATCAAAGGGTTCCAGAAAGGCCGTTGGCGATATGATGCCGGTACGTTTGGCAACAACAATGGCAATGCCCGTTTCCATGAAGGGTTCACTGAAATCGACAACCGCTTCGCGCTCGGTGTTGATCATGAGAGATGTAAGGACCATGTCGGTCTTGCGATTAACCAAGTCGGCAATTAAACCATTCCATTTACCATTCTCAAGTGTACCCCATTTACCATCTTCAACCCGCACCAGTTCATAGGTGAAGCCCAATTCTTCGGCAAATTTTTCAAGCAGATCAATGCAAAAACCGCTACAGCATTGATAAAAGGACTCATTACGGTGTGCCTGACCAACATCAATATCAGCGGCCATTTCATGATCAGCCGCAACACGACAGAGCACACCGCGGTCCATTAAACACTTGCCACTCACTGGATCAGCAGGTGACAGATTGATATAGGGTGCCTCCTCGAGAAATGTTATCTTTAAATGGAATTTCTCCGGGACACCTTGCGGCGGAGCGTGCGAGTTACCTGGCCACGCAATGTCGCGTATATCTAACTTCTGTGTCTCCCACGATTTCCAAACGCCAATCTAAGAGCAAGTGTATCATCAAGTGCAAATGAATGGGATTGCAGATATTATACAAAGCGTTTTATGAATATTTAATGGTTTTCCTCGAATGGCATTAAGGATGTGGTTTGTGGTGTGGGTGTAATGGTGTGTGATTATGTGGGTTTGTTGGTTATTAATTGTATATTATTTGTGCCAGAGAAAAGTTTTAAATTTAATTAATTCAACAAAATTGTGTGTGTGTTGGTGAGTGTGAGTGTGTTAGATAGTTATAGATAGAGCGAAAGAGAGATAGCGAGACAGAGAGAGTGAGAGAGAGAGAGAGAGAGAGAGAGAGAGGAAAAAAGAGTATGATTCATGCCTGCAACTTACCTCTTCCCAAACAAGATTCTTATTATTAGCGCTGGGACGTAGATTCATTATTTTCAATTCAGCCGATTTCAGATCTCCATCGGCAGTGAACTCAATGTTTGGTTTATTCAGATCACCCTCGATCGATACATTCCGTAAATACTTGAAGAAGCTAAAGGAATTTGCAACAAATTATATGATTGTATATAAAGATAATATAAGCATATCCTTAAGCAGGATATGCCATTTGCAGTATTACGGGAATCTCTATAAATAATACAAATTTTGATATTAATTTTTATTTTTCTTCTTCTCTCTTGGCTGCCAAATTCTCTAGAGATTACTGTAGACTAACAGGTATTTAGCTTAAATATTTAAAGGCATATAAAAAATTTTATATTATATTGAAATTTACTTACATTTCACCATTGTCCCAGCGACCACGTCCCTCATCCTCACAGGACAATGATTGTGTGGTAAGACGTCGATCACGATTTGCAGGATCAGTTAAATAGGCTTCAACGCCATAGCTATAGATTTTAATTGCATTAGATATTTCATTCATAAGCGCACCACTGCTCGTATCGAAGTGTACACCAAGCATGCCAATTGGAAACTGTGAGTGTGCATCCTTTTTCTCAATAACCGATTGACTAACAACCCAGACATAGTTTTCACCAGTTAGTTTCATCTCTTCGGCAGCACGTAATATGGTTATCGCTTCCGTTTGTGTTGCATAAAGTAGCATAACACGCGCCTCACTGTTCACTAGCTCCATGAGATCGCTGGTGCGTGTAACCACAATTGAATTAAGTATAGTGAATTTAAAGTGTTCCTGCATTTCAGCTACACGTTCACGAACTGCCTGCACAAAATCATCGTGTCCAGCTATTTGTGAGGTAACCACTGAGAATTGATGCCACTTGTAACGCTCCAATATGCTTAACATAGCAGCACTTTGATGCTCAATACTTGGTGCTAATTGTAGTTGTAATGTCGATTGTGATGCTCTGCGTTCCAGACCCGAGTTATCCGCATTCCATGAGATTACTGGTATACCCAAATAGCCAGCCAATTGTAGAAAATATTGAGCCGAGGCGGTACTATGCCCAAACTGTTCGTTGTTCATCATATACAAAATTGCTGATACATTGACGCGCAGAAATTCCTTACATAATGTGCTGAGTATAGCTATTTAATGAAATAATTAAATGAAATTGATATATTAGTATTCATATTACAACATTAAATTAAATAATAATACATTAAAAGTGAACGTTTGAAAGCAAATTGAATAAAGAAACTAATTAAACGAAAATTGTAGCATACTTTTATGGGTACACTTTGTACTTATTTTGCGTGCACTCACTTTGAGTTATTGATAATTTATTTATAAAATGTAATTGATTCAGCAGGAAAATATATTTAAATAAGTAACCTGAAACATGCCAAATAATATTAAGTTAATACTGAATAGTATAAATTGAGCTGTCCAAGTGTTAGCTTCACTTAACGGACTCTGATTGACATTATTGTAATAAATCAACAGGACTTTGGAAATTTCCCTTTGTCTGCACATAAAAGCAATGTAATGTTTTTCTTTTGGAACATCAATATTTTATGGTAAAAATGTTTGCTTAAATAATTTGATTTGATGCTAAAAAATTACATCAATTTAATAAACAATTTTCGTGGTATTAAAAAAAGAAAAAAACCAAACCCCAAGCCCCAACTCCAATCTCTCCGCATTGAGATCCATTAGCATACGGGTAATCAGTGTACATAGTCAACCTTTATATATAGCAGTTGCCTGAATTTGCCTGAAGCTGAGTTTTATAGAGTAAAATCCTACTACATCAATTGGAGTAGACTTTTGTCTACTTATCCTATACCTAAATTGTACTACGTGCTCTCATTAAAGCCTTGTTTTCGGCTCAGTTTCATCCACAGTCGCCCGCTGGCGACAATGTGTGTGGATTGGCCACGATTTGGTTACCCAACTGACCGTAACGCCCTCAGCAATGATTCTATTTGTGGCGCTAAACTCTGGTTCTGTTGCTGGTTTTGATTTTTCTATTTCTGTTTGTGTGTGTGTGTGTGTCAGTATGCGTGTCTTGTTTACAGATGTGTGCCAATTAATTACAGATTAGCCACCCGTTTGAGCATGTGTATGGCATTACTATGGTGGGTGTAGGTGTAGGGGGAGAGTAGGCATTTTGTTTTATTAGCTTATCAAGTGTCGCTAGTGGTTTGTGGATGGAGACAGAGAATATGGTGCACTAAATTACGTGGTGGCAACAAAAATTTTTTTTTTTGGTGTGAGCTGTTGAACTTAATTCAAATGAATGTTAACAGTAAAAGAGAGAGAGACACTGAAAGAGTGTGAGAGAGAGAGAAAGAAAGAGAAACTCTATAAACTTATAGCCTATACAAGATAAGCTGCAGGATTGCTGCCTAAATTACTGCGGCCTACTAAAAATTCATGTGCCTTCACCAAGCAACCAACAACAATACTGCAATCCTGCGGGCAAAGTGGCGTTAATTGACCCATTTAAAGGTATATAAGGTACACGTTACATTACGTTACGTTTTTAGGCCTAAGCTGTGCAAAAATTTGACTATTGATTGGTTTGGGTTTGATGGTAAAAGTAGAGCTAGAGGTAGACCACATTGTAATTAATTCATATGTATGCGCTGTGGTATTACACAGGATAATCAGCTGGTATGGCGCAATACAATACGTTATGCTAAGGTTAGCCTCAAGAGCAATGAATTTAAGTCGCTTGTCGGTAAAGTTAGTAACTGCGATTGAAAATACTTTTATGTATATGTGTGTATGTGTGTGTGTTGGTTGTCTTAGAAGCAGCATACTTTGCTGTCATGGAATTTTCATTATGCGTCATTGATAAATGTTGCTCTGGCTTAACTGATATAGGTATACAAATATATATATATATATATATATATGAAGGACATTTCCTACTCTGACTAGAACTTAAAATTACACACAATCTGTAATTATATACAGTATATATATATATATATATAAATATATGTGTGTATGTGTGTGTTATTTGTTGTATGTTTAGATTTGTTGGAGAAAACAATGACCAGCGTTAATTTGGAAAGTTTGAGCCGAAAAGGTTGCTGTGAAACACTCGACTTGGGCTCAAGGACGACTGAGCGAGGATGTTGTTTTTGTTGTTGTAATGTGAATGACATGTCAAAGTTGAAACTTGAAAGTTAAGAGCGACGCTCAACACTTGAACAAAAATTAGAAAAAGACAGACTAAACAGTATAAGAGGGACACAAGGAGAGTGCGTATGTGAGAGAGAGAAAAAGATAGAGAAAGAGAGAAAGAGAGAGAGAGAGAGAGAGAAAGTGAGAAGGTGACAAAAAACAGACATGTCAAAGTTTTAGTAAACGTGAGACGTTAGCATTAAGTGTTCGGTTTGGTTCTGTTCTGCTGTATGACATAAGGTTTAAGTGGTTTAAGTCAATAAATAACGGTACTCAGTGCGATATGAATTCTGAAAATCTGAAAATTAGAAAATCAGAAAATGTGAAAATGTGAAAATCAGAAAATCTCATCAAAAAGTTTAATTAACTTTTTCATCACTTTATTTCTGCTATTTGCACTTGCCTTGCATTTAAATTAAAAATAGAAGCTAATAATTTTTGTTAACATAGAACAAATCTTATGCAATACCAGTCAAGCATTCAATACGCAATACCAATACTAACACCCACTCACACACACACACACATAAAGCAAATAACATTTCAAAGAATATGATATAAAGTTGAAAAGATGCCACTATATAGTCGTATATATATATATATAGATGGATATAGCTGAAAATGTGTAAATGAAGATGGATAGTTGTATAGGCTCACATACACTGAGCGAAAAAAGAGCCTGACTAATATTACAGTTAATGCTAGTTTTACAGTTGAAAGCATATGAAAGGATAACTCGTCCTTAGATAATTTACTTTTGTTAAATGTGAAATCTGTGTATAAATTTACACAGTGTACAGCATTGATGGATGATGATGATTGTCTCAGTGTAAGGTTGTACAGCATATATATATATATATATATATATATATGTAGGGGCAAAGAAGGCAACTAAAGGGGTGAGGAGGGGGTGGAGCAATGAGGTAGGTAACAAGCAGACACAGCAGGAGGTTTGACAGGATTTGACAGGGTTGTCCTGTTTTATGCTGCTGCTATTAAATCGACAATAGAAAATCACTTAATGAAATTATACCGAGCCTCCAAAAATGTATATATATATCTTATGTATTATAAGGCACAAGGATATAAGTGAAAGGTCTAAGGGCTGGTTTTGTATGGTGTATGTCTTAAAGGCTTAAAGAAGCAGCAGGAGCAGCAACAGCAGCAGCAGCAGTAGGAGGAGTTGTTGCCGCCTACTCACTTCCTGGCAAGGACAACCTGATGAAATTTTATGTTTCCACATTGCCACATAACGTAGATTTCATTTTCATTTTCAGTTTGTTTTTTTTTTTTATTTTACTTTTGTTAATTTTGTTACCCTTTTTACTGTTACTTTTACAGTCGGTAAAATTTAATTTCAGCCTGAATGAATTTTGATTTAATTACCCAGAGAAAAATGTTTTCTGGTTTGATTTTTTGGCAACTTCCTGCCCTTTAACCTTCTACCAACATTGTATGCTGTGCCCAAATCAAATGCCTGTCGCTATTAAAAGTTTAATTGTTTTATATATGTATATATATATCAAAACAAAAAACAAGAAAAAAATAACAAAAGCATTTTTTAATTGCATTTTCTGCTTTTTTTTTGCTTTGTATCTTTTAACAATTCCGTTGTGAATTGCCGTTTTCAGTTTATTATTTCCGTTTCCTTTATTGAAACTCTAACAATTTCCTTCCTCTATTGATTATCTTATAGCATAGAATAGTTAATCAAATTGTTGTATAAACAATCAAATATCAACAAATGTTTAGTTTTTTTTTTTTTTTGTATCTTTTGTATTTGTTAATACTTAAAATTTCATCATTTGTATATAAACTGATTGTCAGTTGGCCATTAACAAAGCTCTTCTTAGCCCTAAACAAACAAAAATTTTTGCCTACCTTCTCACATTCTACTGACGCCTCATGTTTGTTGTCTGCTGTATCCTGTCTGCTGTCTACTGTTCATTGTGTGCTGTGTGCTCTCTGTTGGGTGGCAGTCACAGGACACTGTTCAAATAATGGTTGAAAGCATATTTAAACCTATGCACAATAGCAAATACTAACAATTAAAATCCTTTTTAAATTGACACAGTTCAAGCGAAAGCAATTGAAATTGTAGCAACAGAAACGACTTTCATTTTGATGACATTTTTCACATTTTTATTGAAACTTTTCATTTTACAACGTTTTAGCATGAGCTCAATTAAATTTGCTTTTCTTTCCTTCTCCACTAACTGTCTCCTTAGACCACATATAATAAAATTTGCTCTGAATAAAGCGTAATCAATTTGCAATTCATTGAAAGCAGCTCTAAAAGCAATTGCATATATATTAATGGTTTACCTTTAAGCAGAATTCGAAATGTGAGTGAGATGTGCGATAGATTTTAACAGAGAATTTTAATAAATTGTTTTTACTTCTACAACAAATGTTAAAAAACTAAGACGCAACTTATGAGCAAGGCAAACCAAGCTAAACAGAGTCAAGTGTTGCCGGGTAGACACCGAAGGAATTAGAAAAGGATAAATGATGTGAAGTCAATTTGAATCAAGAGCAGCAGATCGAGTCGAAGATGAACCAAAGGCAATAACAATAAGGAGCACCAACACATAACACCGAAAGATGCTTAAATTTTGATATTCTTTGGCATTCCTCTACACAATTAGCGTAGAATACCAACTTCAAATAAATTAAGCATTAGCTAAGTGACCCTTAAAGTATGCAGCATATTTAAGTCACAAAAGTTGCTGTGGAGTCAAAAATAAATTACGCATTGGACAACTTAACTTGCCAGCATACGAAATCCTTTTGTGTTCTAAATAGAGAGTTAATAAATAATCAACTTAGCTTAAAGTTGCACCAAGAAAACACATGATTTTGATTAAAACCAAATTTCCAGTTAAAGCGAGAATTGGGAACATTTTTGGGAACGTTTTGCTATTAGTTAGCTTCATTTTTCAAATCAGGCCTGCCATCTGGGCATTATATGTATATATATATATATATATATATATATAGACTGACAGCAAAAGCAACAACAACAACCATAATTGTTGTTGTTGTTTTTTGTTTGTTTGTTTTTACTCTGTGGCTGTCTGGATGCTGTCAAACTTTCGAATTTAGATTGCAATCTAAATTCAAAAGTTTGACTGGCTGTCTGTCAAAAGGTTTCTTGCTTCCTGCTGTTCCCCTACTGTTGTTCATCATTTTCTTCTTCTTCTTCTACTACTCCTTCTTCTTCTTCTTAGCCAGATTAACCAGTACGCAAATTTCGTTATATTCAATATTTCACGCAATTTGGGCACGTTAGTTAGAAGTTTATGGGGGTGAAACGCCAATAATTCATCAGCGAAAGCAACAATCAAAGCAACAAACTTATGTTGCACAGTAGCAAAAAAAGAATATATATATATATATTCACAAACACACACACACACTCACACACTCAGACATACAAATATTCCGCTGAGGCCAAACAATGTGACAAGCGTCTATGTGCCATATGTGCTCACTATATGAGCTATGAAAGCATTTCTAGCTGAGGTTCATAGAAGCAAGGAGTTGGGACAGGAACAGTAGCTGAACAGGGGCTAAAACAGGAAGTGAAGCAGGAACAGCAGGTACAACAAAGAGTGGAGGTAAAACTGTGGTAGGTACTGTATGAAGACATGCCGTAGCAGGAAATAAAGAGTGGGTGAGGCGGACAGTGAAATGGGAGGAGAAGTAGAAGTAGAAACTGGAGCTGAGGTTAACGCTAAAGTTTAGGCTGCAACTGAAGCTGTCGCAGTGCCTCTCATTGTGGTCCAAAAAACACAAATACTAACAAAGTCTATATAGATGGGTGGATGAAGTGGGCGTGGTTTGAAGAAGAAGTTGTGGTAAGTAGTATGCGGAAGTAGCACAAAATTTCGCGTTGCCTTACAAAAAGGATGTCGACAACGAATACAAGAGTTTTCGCATAATAATGAGAAAATTGAATTTTAACACCGTCAACTGTATATATATGTAT
>JBAMBS010001222.1:0-83820 GCA_037044455.1 Zygothrica quintamaculata
CTAACTATACCATAATATATTATACTATACCATACTATACCATACTATACCATACTATACCATACTATACCATACTATACCATACTATACCATACTTTACCATATTATACAATAATATACCATACTATACCATATTATAACATACTGTACCATACTATACCCTATTTTACCTTAAAACACCTAACTATACCATAATATATTGTACTATACCATACTATTCCATAGTATACTATACCATACCATACTATTCCATACCATACCATACTATACCATACTATACCAAACGATACCATACTATACAATACTATACCATACTTTATCATACTATACCATACTATACCATACTATACCATACTGTACCATACTATACCCTATTTTACCTTAAAACACCTAACTATACCATAATATATTATACTATACCATACTATACCATACTATACCTACATACCATACTATACCATACTATACCATACTATACCATACTATACCATACTATACGCATACTATACCATACTATACATAGTATATATACCATACTATACCATAAAACATACTTACCATACATACCCTATGTTACCATACTATATACCATAATATATAATACTATACGATATAGACAGACTATAATATATATAGTATAATAGTATGGTACATTATAGTATATATGGAATAGTATGGTATAGTATGGTATAGTATGGTTAGTATGGTATAGTATGGTATAGTATGGTATAGTATGGTATAGTATGGTATAGTATGGTATAATATGGTATAGTATGGTATAGTATGGTATAGTATAATATATTATGGTATAGTTAGGTGTTTTAAGGTAAAATAGGGTATAGTATGGTACAGTATGGTATAGTATGGTATAGTATGGTATAGTATGATAAAGTATGGTATAGTATTGTATAGTATGGTATCGTTTGGTATAGTATGGTATAGTATGGTATGGTATGGAATAGTATGGTATGGTATAGTATACTATGGAATAGTATGGTATAGTACAATATATTATGGTATAGTTAGGTGTTTTAAGGTAAAATAGGGTATAGTATGGTACAGTATGTTATAATATGGTATAGTATGGTATATTATTGTATAATATGGTATGTTTGGAAAGTATGGTATAGTATGGTTAGTATGGTATAGTTGGTAAAGTATGGTATTGTATGTTATAGTATGGTATGGTATAGTATGGTATAGTATGGTATAGTATAATATATTATGGTATAGTTAGGTGGTTTAAGGTAAAATAGGGTATAGTATGGTACAGTATGTTATAATATGGTATAGTATGGTATATTATTGTATAATATGGTATAGTTTGGAATAGTATGGTATAGTATGGTATAGTATGGAACATTATGGTATAGTATAGTATATTATGGTATAGTATGGTATAGTATGAAAAAGTATGGTATTGTATGGTATAGTATGGTATGGTATGGTATGGTATGTACGGTATAGTATGGTATAGTATGGTATAGTATGGTATAGTATGGTATAGTATGGAATAGTATGGTATAGTCGAGTCGAGTAGAGTCCGTTTAAGTGAGCGGTCGTGGTTTCGCTTAGCACACGACTTATCACATATTTTTTGTGAAGAAAAAAATTTAAAAAAAAAAAAAAAAATTAAAAATATAAAAATTAACAAAAAAAAAATTTTAAAAAGTAGCAAAAAATTCGAGGAAGAGTTGTAAACGAGGACTTAATCACCAAAAATGGCTTCTTTATACGTGAGTTATTTACACCAGGACATTAACGAAGCGGATCTTTTTGAAAAGTTATCTACTGCTGGCCCAGTGCTTTCCATTCGTGTCTGCCGCGATGTTGTTACCCGTCGCTCATTGGGCTATGCCTGAGCGCGCTCTGGACACCATGAACTTTGATTTGATTCGCAACAAGCCCATTCGCATAATGTGGTCGCAACGTGATCCTTCACTGCGCCGTTCTGGCGTTGGTAATGTATTTATCAAGAACCTCGATAGGGCCATTGATAACAAGGCCATTTATGACACTTTCTCGGCTTTTGGTAATATCTTGAGCTGTAAAGTGGCCACCGATGAGAAGGGTAACTCCAAGGGATACGGCTTTGTACATTTTGAAACAGAAGAAGCTGCAAACACTTCCATTGAAAAGGTTAATGGTATGTTGCTTAACGGCAAAAAGGTATACGTTGGCAAATTTATTCCACGCAAGGAGGGCGAGAAGGAGCTCGGTGAGAAGGCAAAACTCTTCACAAATGTCTACGTTAAAAACTTCACAGAAGAGTTTGATGATGAGAAGCTTAAGGAATTCTTTGACCCATATGGCAAGATTACCAGCTACAAAGTTATGTCTAAGGAAGATGGCAAAAGCAAAGGCTTTGGTTTTGTCGCTTTTGAAACTACAGAAGCAGCTGAGGCTGCAGTGCAGGCTCTAAATGGCAAGGATATGGGCGAAGGAAAGTTGCTTTATGTTGCTCGTGCTCAAAAGAAGGCTGAGCGTCAACAGGAACTTAAACGCAAGTTTGAGGAACTGAAGAAGAAACGTCATGAGTCCGTTTTTGGTGTCAATTTATATGTCAAAAATCTAGATGATACAATTGATGATGAACGCTTGCGTAAAGAGTTCTCAATGTATGGCACTATCACTTCCGCCAAGGTGATGACCGATGAGGAAGGACGCTCCAAGGGCTTTGGATTCGTTTGCTTCATTTCGCCAAATGAAGCCACTTGCGCCGTTACTGAATTGAATGGCCGTGTAATTGGTAGCAAACCATTATATGTGGCTTTGGCTCAACGCAAGGAGGAGCGCAAGGCGCATCTGGCTTCCCAGTATATGCGTCACGTAACTGGTATGCGTATGCAGCAATTGGGACAATTATTCCAGCCAAATACTACGGGTGGATTCTTTGTACCAACAATGCCACCAAGCCAGCGTTTCTTTGGCCCACAGATGACCACACAGATGCGCAACACACCACGCTGGGCACCACAGCAAGTTCGTGCCGCTGCAGCAGTGCAAAGTGTGCCGGCCGGCGCTGCCTCCGCCGCTGCTGGTGGCTTCCAGGGTGCAGCCGGTGCGGTACCTACCCAGTTCCGCCAGTCTGCAGCTGGTGCGCGTGGCGCACAGCCCCAGCAAGTGCAGGGCACGCATGCCGCCGCTGCTGCAGCTGCCGCAGCCAACAATATGCGCAGCTCTGGTGCTCGCGCTATCACTGGTCAGCAAACAGTTGCTGCTCCAAACATGCAAATCGCTGGCGCTCAAATTGCTGGCGGTGCTCAGCAGCGTGCTTCAAGCTACAAATATACCGCCAACATGCGTAATCCTCCAGTACAGCAGATGCAACAGGCACAGCCCATTCCACAGCAGCTGCAAGGCAAAAGTATGTACCACTCCTCCTATAAGAGATGTATAAGATAAGATAGCATTTAATAATAATTCGCTTTAATTTATAGATCAAGAAAAGCTTATCGCTTCACTATTGGCCAATGCTAAGCCACAGGAACAGAAACAAATCCTAGGCGAACGCCTCTATCCAATGATTGAACGCATGCATGCTGCTCTTGCTGGCAAGATTACTGGCATGTTGTTGGAAATTGAAAATTCTGAACTTTTGCACATGCTGGAGGATCCAGAGGCCCTTAAGTCCAAGGTAGAGGAGGCAGTCGCTGTGCTACAGGTACACCGCGTCACTGAGCCCGCCAACTAAACTCGAACAACAAAGCGGATTATAAAATTTTTTTTTAGAAATCACTCGACACCCAAAAATGTAAGTAATCTATATTAATATTTCTATCTATAACTATATATATATATTTAAATTAATTCAATTTATTTATTTTTTTTTAGTTATTTCCCTCAAACACTTTCAATTAGTAATAAATCACAAAGTGTTCGCTAACAACTGATGTGCTCAAGCAATGAAGAACGCAGCGAATGACACAATAAAAAACAGAACAATTTAAAAAAAAAAAAAACCACAACAACAACAAAAACAGGAACAGTAATAGAAACAACAACAACAACAACAACAACAACACCATAAATAATAATAAAAACAGGAAAAGATGAACAACAAACTTGATGATGGCAAAAAAGGGAAAAACATAAACCAGAAAATGAATTCATAATAGCCGACCTATTTTTCCTTATTCATAAACTCCTGCGCCGAAAGCAAGGGGCGAAAATATATATATATATATACATAAATATATGTATATATAGATATGTACATATATATATGTATATAAATATATGTATATATATATATATATATGTATATAAATATATGTATATATATATATATGTATATATATATGTATATATATATATATGTATGTATATATATATATATATATATATATATATTTAAACAATTTCAATCATTTAATTTCGAACGCTTTTAACGGAAGTACTATTACTACCAAATCCTATCCAAAAAATGAAAAGAGAGTTATCTGTCTATGATTTAGCCTGCTGCGAGTGCTTATTACCACACAGAGAAAGAAAAGGATAAAAAAATAGAAAAAAAAATAGAAAAAAGCAAAGAAAACCAAGAACTAGATGCTGCAACAGCAAAAAAAAATCGCTGTACAACCTTTTCCTTATTTTTATTATAATTATTATTTTTATATATTATCTATTTTCATTGGTTAGAGAAGACTTAAAAAAAAAACCAATATGAAATCGAAAAAAAGAAAAGATTAACCTAAATACACAGAGAGAGCGAAAGAGAGAGATGTTAAATTCAGGCACATTTTATACAATCATTCATATATGTATATATATATAATATATATTTATATTTATATATATTTATATTTATATATATTTATATTTATATATATATATATATATATACTTATAAATATATATATAAAAATAGTTTTGTTTTTCGCTTCAACTAAATGAAAAGAAATTTAATGAAATGTTTATTTTGTATGCGTAAAAAGATGCAAAAGTAATTTACATAAATTATATTTGTAAAGAATTGAATGAATGAAAAAGAAAGAAAGAAAGAAAAAAAAAACAACAAGTATATATATTTATATAAAGCGCGAAATTCAACAAATAATTGAAATTGTTTTAAAAGCCAGTCGGCAAGTTTCTTGTTACATCTACACACACACACACACACACAACACAACACCCTACACACAGAAATTTTATATAATTTTCGTAAATTATTTTTACATTTTCAATTTTTTAAAAAAGAAAAAAAAAAACAACAACATCTACCAAAAAAGTAAAATGTAATATTTTTTCTGTCATTTCAAAGGAAACAAAAAAACTTTTAAAAAAGATGAAAAAAATAATACAAAAAAATTGCAAAATCTTAAAATAAATAAAAACGAAAAACGAAAAAATGTAAAACTTAAAAAGAACAAAAAAATAAAATAAAACACAAAAAACCAAAATATTATAAAAAATTGTAAAGCAGAGAAAGAAACAAAAAAAAAAAAAGTGAAAAACAACAACAAAACAAACCGCAAGAATATGAGAGTCAAGTTTTTGCTACTTTTGAGGAATCGACACAAAATTCGTGTTGAAAAAAAAGATACAATTTTAAAAAAACAAAAACTAAAAGAAAAACTATACAAAAAAATTGCAAAATCTATGTAAAAATTTAAAAAAAAAAAAAAAGCGTATGTATATTTAAAAAAAAAAAACATTGAAAATGCAAGAAAAACCATGAAAAAAACGCTAAAGCGTGTGGGAAATATTCTAGGGATGGAAGTCTTATGCGATCGTGCAGGATTTTTATGTTTATTATCAAAAAAATAAAAACTAAATAAATAAAAAAAACAGGAAAAACAAAGTAAATTCGTTTAAAAATAAAATGTTTGCATATAAAATTATATTAAAAAAAAAAAGGGAAATGCATAAATCATGATGTTATAAAAAGCGAGCGAACGCCAAGTTAGTTTTTATTTTTTGCGTTCAGCCTTTTGTTTGTTAGAATGAAAAAGAAATGCGATAATGATACTGATATAGATGATGATGATAATAATGATGTTTTTACACCTTACATACATATGTACGTTTATATATGAGAGAGCAAAAAGGATGAAGAAGATATATAAAAAAATAAATACAACTATTAAAGGAAAGCCATGCGCATGTTGCATGCGCTAGAAATTCATATTTTTTTATTAAAACTAATTAAAAAAAAAATCAAGCAAAAAAAAATATTTGAAAAAAACTGCAAAAACACAGAAAACGATTTATATATATACGCAAACAACTGCTACAGAATATAATTAAAAAAAAAAATCAAATAAAAAAAAATTCAAAACAAACAACAAAAAAACCTAAAAAACCCCATTTGGAATATTGAAGTTTTTTTGTTGTGTATTTTGCTGAAGAGGTCAAGCAGTTTGTGCTTTTTATCAATTCATTTTATTATAAATTTAATTTACATATTTTCAATTCAACTTAATTCAAACCACAACAACAACAATTTCTAGATTTGTTAACAAAAAGCGTTGCTTTAAGCCAAAAATCAAATAAAATCTGTTAAAAGGGCGCTTGGAACAGGGTGAAAACTCTGTTCACATCCAAAAAAAAAAAAAGAATTTTCATTAAATAAAAATTTCACTTCGGCAAAAAACAAATTTAAATTACTTTTACTCATTGCTTGTGCGGAGGAGGGAGGAGTATATATTACCTTTATAAGGATTTTAATATATATATATATATATACTACGTGGAGAACGCAGACGAGCACAAATTGGCTACATAGTCGTCTTTATCAAATATATATATATCTATCTATTTTTAGATAACTTGTATAAAATATTGCTTAGATGGATTATATAATCAGTGCACATGTTTCGCTTATTTTTAATAAACTTTATTTAATGCTAATGCGTTAATAAATATAGAAAAAAGAATTGAAAATATTCGTACAATTTGAGAGTATAGAAAATCTTAGTTATATAGTAGAAAAACATGTAGAATTGATTGAAGATAGATAATATATAAAACAAAAAGCATTTGGCTGTGATGGTTGCTGAACAAGAAGGTATAAACAATTGCTGCTTGCCTTCATCCGCCCATCTAATTACGACTAGAGCAGGCTCTTCCTCGGGCAGAATAACCAGTTAATCCTCATCATCATCATCGTCAGAGGGGACAAACAAATCGTTCTCTTCTAAGAAATTAGCAACATTCTTACTGATTGTGGCACCAACAAATAGACCAGGTATCACAGCACAGATGATGGCTATCAACCCAAATGGCATCTCGGCTGGTTTTGGTTTGAGAGCACCACTACGAAAATGTATACCCGACATTTGACGTAGAACATTGCTGTTATTGCATGCATTTGGCCCAGAGGATAAGCGAATTGCTGTGTTCAGGGGAGACGCCAACCGTGATATAATCATTTTGTTGACCTTTTAATAATATTATTGCTGAAATTATAATGTATTTTAATTATAAAAAAGAATATTTTGTTTCTTAATGTTATAAATACCACCAGTTTTACTGTCGAGCGGAACAAGTTCGATTGAATGAGTCACTAAACTGAATGAACGAACTATCTTCCAGGGGTATTCCTAAATGGATACCATATAATATCTTTACAACAACTATTGCACCTGCAATAAATTATTTATCTATATAATCGTATTTGTCTTTTTACAACTGAATAAAAGAAATGATTTTACATTATATTTGATTTACTTTGTTTATTTGATGCAATAAATGTGCAATTTATCGAACGATATGAACGTTAACAGTTCTCTGTTCGAATGATCCACCTATTTAAATAAATTTTAAAAACAGTGAAATTTTTGTTAGAATTTGTATGTTTTTACATAGGATAAATAGGACAAAAGTGTAAGATTTTTTTAATATAGATTTGTAATTCAATATATTCAGTTCACCAAAGAACTATTATTACAGTTTCTTGGGTCTATCGCTGTTAATTAACAGTTTAAATAATGTTTATGTTATTATCGCTGTTATGCTTGTTTGCTGAATGGTTGTTGGGTTGCTTATAAGCAGTATCGAGTAGTATCGGGCAAGAGGTGGACGCATCACAAGGTTTAATAACTTAGAGTTTACAGATAAATAGTAACAAAATGGCTTCTATTTCGTGTTAAAATTATAAAAGCAATATGTTAACGCATAAGATTAATAAAATATTAACACGTTTGCAGTGTTTATGTGAGAAATGCACATAGTCTTGCAGGCTGTGTGTTCGGTTCAAGTGTAAGAAAACAAGTCCAAACAGTGTGTAATTTATATACGTCTCAAACGCACGGTCGGACGCATCGTAGCTAAGTTTATGGTGTTTTTTTTTACAAAAACGCGCACGACGCATTTTATATGGTGCAATCAGCTTATGTGTTTGTTTTGATTTATTTACAATAACAATTTGGCTAAGAATAAAATGCAAAACATAGGCAACAACTCCGAGAGTTGCCGGCTTGTTGCGCCAATACTTTAATTGTAAAGCTGGTTACCAACCCTAATGTACCCACCCACTTCGTCCACTTAGCGTTACAGTGGCGCAATGCTTATCGCGTGCTACCTACAGCAACAACAACAACAACAATAGCAGCTACAGAAGCAACAATAACAGTAACAAGGAGAATGAGACAACAATGTGAAGACGCTGTCTCAAACCTCAACACAAACAAAAAGAAACAAAAGAAAAAAGTACAAGAACTGCATTTTAAATTTCTTCTCCACATTTAAATGATTTAATTCTGTTGTTACTGTTGCATTGCGATAAACAAGATAAATATTTGTGATTAACAAATGAAAAATATAACCGAACCGCTTTAGGTGCATCTTTCTTGTACTCCAAATGTATTTTGGGTTTTAAGCCGACGCGTGTAAAATGGCTCGTGGGCCATGCACAAGTCGTTATACTAATATTAAGCGGAAAAAACAATTGTGCCAAAATCAAACAAAAATACGTCAAAATATTTGCTACCACAATAATGGCCAACTAAATTATGTGATAAGCCTGCTGTTAATTATTTGCTGTTGCATTTCAAGCAGTTGGCAATATAGAAATGGTAAGTACTATTACATATTTTTTCACCTTGTCTATTCAATTTTTTTTTTTGCACAAGTCTCGAGAAAATAATCAATACACAGGCGATGCCGTTTTGATTAATTTGTGTTGATGTTAAGAGCTGTAGGAGTATGTGGGTATATGGGAGGGTGGTGGGTGTCAGCGCAAGTTCATTAACACTCGCAAGTACACAGATATACACATACAAGCATACAGAAGCATTTTCGATAAAAAAAAAGTAAGCGGTATAAGACGTTTTTCTCTCTCACTTTCTGCCTCTTTGGTACCTATTCCAATCCTTTGGAATGTGTGTTTGTGTGTATGCGTGTGTGTAGGTGTTATTATGGTTTCTGGTGCATTTAACCGTTTCTCATTTCTTTGCTGCAGCTATTCCCCCTAAGCCGCTTTGACTTTGACAGTTTCTGCGTAGCGTTTTGTGTTGTTGCTTTGTGCTCCACTTTGTGATTCTTCACTTTGCGCTCCCTTTAAGCGAAATTCAACAACAACAACAACATCGACTACTTCAACTACTACTAGTACTACTACTGCTACTAATATTACCACAAATGCTTTTACTACTACTTTTACTACTATTTATTTTGACTGTAGTACGCACTCCACTTGATTGGACGTAATTCAAAAGACTTTACCCCTTTGACGAAGGGAGTGTGCTGCGTGGGTTGAATGGGTTGGCATTATTGTGGGTATACGCTATGTTACGGTAATGAACTGTAAAGCATAAAAGCAAGTTACAATACTACTTTACATAAAAGATTCCCTGTAATTAGTAGTTAATTTTAAAGCAACACTAGCAAGAGAAAGATTTATATTTATATTTATCCTTTATAGGAAGCGAGTAAAAATAGATTTCTTTTTTTTATGTGAAAAATAATGCCCTTATTAAATGAATGTACTTACAGGGTATATTTAAATATGTATGTAGTTATTATAAGTAGTTGTGTCCTGCACAGAGAGTATCCTTTCGACCCCTGGTCAAGAGGTTGCAGTTCATTTCAAAAAGGGGTTGTACTTCGTATTTAATATTCACAAAGCATCGAATCGACCATAATTTACGGAGTCCTTTGGCCGCATAGTTACCTTAATCAGGAATGCACAAAGGATTTGTCCTTATTTTTCTTTTTTGTCAAGTGTTCAGCGTTAGTGTATTAAAAATAATTGCAACAAACTTTTTTTTACATATTATTTTATAAATAAAATATGTAGAATTTAAAAGATAATTATCTCGATATTTATAGGAAAACTTTTGTTTTGGAAGTAATTTATATCTTTTAAGAACAATTTCATAGTTAGTTTGCGAAAAGAAGGATATCAACTTTAAGTTTAGAACTTTATTTTTATACACTCACATTTAATACTTCATTTATTACTATATTTTATCACATATTCTTTCCGATCTGTCATCCTCTTATATTCTAAACTCTCTTTGTGGCCTTATTAAATTTTGATTTAAAAAAGGATACACAGGGTGCTTCATTTGATTTGCTTTGTTGCCTTTCCTTTGGTTCGTACTTAATTTTTTTTATTTTTGTATATTGCCTATTGCCTATTATCAGTTATCGTAATCTTCTAATTACGTGTGTTTTTCAAATGTTAATTGCGAAAACAGGGAGAAAAAAAATATAAAAAAAAAACAAAAGTGAAATATCGATAAGTGCGAAGTTTTTTGTTGTATGGCGGCTGCTGTTTCAGTTACTGTTTCTGTTTATGCTTCTGCTTCTGCTTCTTGTTTTTCTGTGTGTTTTCCTTCTTTTTGCACTTCTTTTTTGTATTTTGTATTTTGTTTTTGGTATTCTTTCTGGGCTGCTATCTCTTCACATATTTGATACATATGTTTGTATGAAATACGCAAGATATAAACCTGCTGCCTGGCTGCCTGGCTGTTAATTGAGAGTACAGTCAAACATGCCTAAGATGAAATTAAAACGGAAGTCATTAATATAAAGTAGAGAAAAATTAAGTTTTAACTTAAAAGTAATACCCTAAACTTTGTCACTTTAAACTAAACTAAACCTTATCTATATCGTATTATATGTAAAATATTTTAGAGTATCTGTATGTCGATATGGTTTTTATTTTTAAATTTTACTTAATTGTAAATATTTTCACTACTAGACAAATAGAAATTTATCACTTAATTGAAGGCAATTACACTGAAGATGTTTACAATTGGATTTTATGGCTTATTATAAAGCACATTCAGAGCTTTAATTGGAATCTTGTTGTTGGTTAGTTTATAAACAGTTATTAAATCTTTTTTTCTAATTGGATTTTGACAGTGTGTTGTGTATGTATGTGAGTATCACAAAAATAACTCTATACATATATATTTATATAGCTATAATATAGTTAGTATGTGTGTTTTAGCCAAGAAACTGCCAATTTAATGGCTAAACATGTCAGCAAATATTTTAAGTTAACTTTTTTCTTTATTTTGTCTTTAAATATAATACATAATTATGTAATTTGCATATTTATATACAAATCGCGCTTACCCCGAGTGACCGATGTAATTGTATATATATACATATATATATATTTGTGTATGTATATATATATGTATGTATACGTATGTGTGCCTGTATGTTTAGGCCAACATACATAGCCGTTGGCGTTGGCCAACTAACGTATTAAACGCAGCGTGCACGAAAATAACAACAAGAGCAGCAAACCTTTTTTTTTAAAGGTTTTTGCTTTACCCATGTCTCCATTGCTAACAAGCTACATACAATACATACATACATTTGTATATATATGTTTATATATATGTATGTATCTGTGTGTGTGTGTGTTTGTTGTGCTTAAGTTTGTGTGTGTCCATGCGTTGTTTATGCTGCGTCTGGCCCTTTCTGTTGCTTCTATATAGTGGTTCTTGTTGTTGTCTTTATAGCCACTACTTTAAATGTCTGCTGCACGTTGCCTGCCCCTGGTCGTGCGTCTGCCACTGCCACTGCCTCTGCCTTTGCCTTTGCCTCTGCCACTGCCACTGCCACTGCCTCTGCCTCTGCCTCTGACTCTGCCCCTGCTGCGGCGATGACGTCGACGTATAAACATGCACATCGTTAAGAGACGACCCTTTTCAGCCCAGTCTGTTGCGTCTCCAGTGACTTGTTTGGAGTCGGTAACCCTAGAGCTCACATCTTACACACACACACAAACACACGCACACATACATACATACACACACAGGTATATATATAAAGAGTAGAATCATTTTTGGGCTTGTTTTGCCTTTTTCACTGCTCTTTGTTCTGTGGTAATTGTTCTGACGGCCTTTTCTTTGTTTTGCTTCGATTTTTATAAGGCTGAAACTTTTCGACCATATGCTATCCGATATAAATATGTATATATATATATATATATATATAATACAAACATAGATATATGATCAGCTTCAAGTTTCACTTAATTTTTTTTTTTTTTTAATTTAAATGTGTAGAATTACCCCAAGCTTAACTTTTATTTGAAACCTAGTCTCAATTTTCAGTTCTTCACAGACAGCTGTAGATTTATTTGAATGTTTCTTTAGTTTTTTTTTTTTATATGTTTTTTTTCATTTTCTTCTTTGCTGTTGTTGGTTTTTTATGCTCTCTGAGAACCCAATTTGTGTTTAATTTATGACTTTTAATCTGCCTTCTATTTCAGCATACTTATTTCCTCTTCTCTCTGTCTTTTTATTTTTTGTTTGCTGTCCCGCCCCATGGTATGGTCCGCCTCGTACCGCGCCCCGTTCTGTCCAGAACCGACTGGCGTCTGTCAATTTTTAACCTGTTGTGCATACTAATTTGTCCAGAGTTTTTGACCAAAGTCTTCCCCTAAGCATAAAGTAAAGTTCCAGACAAACTCTGTGGCAACTAAAATTGCGCTTTATAAATTTTGCGACATTTTGAAAGACAAAAAAAAAGAAACAATTTTTTATTTATATTCCATACTCTGTAGACGTTCCAAACGAAAAAGAAACAGCATATTTTTATGATACTAATTTATTATAGAATATGTCAGAAGGTTTATATATATATATATATATATATATATATATATATATATTATTCGACATTTTGACATCGATGAAAAATGATAAAGAGAATACTTGGACTTAAATTAATTAATTAAAAAATATAAAAAGAAATAAATTTTGTAGACTATAGCCTGAATAGCAATAGTCTCTTTATCATTTTGTAAACTAAATTTGTTATTTTTTGTTTTTAATTAAATAATGCAAATATTTAAATAAATTACTGCAGCTGATAACACAGCAAAGCTACGATTTGCTGGCAAGAAATATGCAATCAAAATTATAAAAAATATAAGTAGATTTCAGTAAAAATATAACAAAACAATGAAAAACTTAGCTAGAAAGATACTAAGCACAGATTTTAATTACTCTAATGATCAAAAACTATATTTATTTATTTTATTAACATAATATAATAATTTAACATGCTTTGTATGTTAAATTTTAACAGCAATGTTAAAGGTGTCAAGTGATATGCATGAAGTATATGTTAAGTCGTAATTTAATAAGCTTTTAGTTTGTGTTGAAACTTCCCAGTATTATATGAATACAGGGTATTATATTATAGATGGTAAAAGACTGTAGCACGCAATATGCAAGCATGCAAACAGTTAGTCTACATAGAAACACGCACAGAGAAATACATTTATATTGTATATGTGTACCTAATGCACCCACACACTTATGCTGTTCTTTGAAAGGAAAGAGCATTTATACCAACAACAACAACAACAATAACACCAACAACAACAACAACAATAACACCAACAACAACAACAACAAGAAATGCTCAAATGGCAAACACAGTTGGTAGCAGATACAACGACTGCACAAACAAATCATTGATGCGCTTTACACTGTGTCCATGTGTGCGTATATATGTAAATATATCAATAGGCACATTTGTAATCTTTACAAATACATGCATACCTGATTGTATGTGTGCGTGTGTATGTGTGCCAAACGAACGTCCAGGGATGTATGGCGCAAAAAGAATTGTTTCTCTGTTAATGTGTTGATATACAAATTGCCTTTTGTTTATAATGTCCCTCTCGAATTACGCTTGACGAGCTGGCAACGCTGCTTTGTTTTGCTGCTGTAATGTTAATTAACATTGAGAAGGGAAGCGAAGGGGGCGGGGTAAGCTTGGTAAAGAGCCGGAAATAAGAATGGTCAAAGAGTTGCTGAACATTTGTTTCATTATTTCAACATGTGCTTGATCTCCACTGCATTCGTGATTGCCCTCAAATACACAAACACACACACACACACACACACATACATATACAGCCTTACTCTGCACAATTGTGGTAAAGTCTGTATGCGTGTGCGTGTGTGTGTGTGTGTGTGTGAGTGAGTGACAGTATAATGACATTGCCACTGACGAGTGTTGGCATCTTAATAATGACATTTATCTGTAACGTGTTAAGATATTAAATTGTCATAGCATGCAACAGGTAATAAATATATATATGAAAAAGAAAAAATAGTTAAAGATTGTTGATTATAAAATACCCTGTAATTACTATTACAGTGGGTAAACATATTAAATGTAATTGTTAACTAATAAATAAGTAATACATGTATAATATGTGCAGCGTTGCCACTTTTTACATATAAATGGGGAATTATATGTAAACATAAGGCGCTGCAGTAGAACCATGTTGAAACCTATATAGATTACACTGTTAATGTAATTATAAAAGAGTTGCAATAAATAATATATATAATTTACTCCTTTTCTTATTATTATTATTATTATTATAGTTATATAAATTGATTATCTACAAGAAAGAATAAAATGAAGTGTAAACGTGATTGTATATGTTCTCTGTATATTATTAATATGTATGTGTGTGTGTGTGTATAGCTTTTTGCTGTAAACAATTTGCGCCCCGACGCTTATTACCTTGGTAATAAGTTTTGTGGTCTAAAGAGTTAATAAAGATAATTTTATCGGCCTGTCTGCTGCAAGAGATAAAAAAGTTAATAAAGAAAGCTAAAGCCAAGCTATGATTGAAGCCTTAATAAACTAACAGATACTGTATACAATTAATTAAATACTATAAGTTAGTTAACATAAGTTAAATGAGTTTAAAAGAAACTTGTTTAATGCCATCAAAAATGCGCACTTACATACCAAATGAGCTCGTCTTTAGCCGTTGTGTTTGGGCCAAGTTTTAGCTTATTTTTTGTTTTGTTTTTTTTTTTTATATAATTTTGAATAACATTTTATACATTTTTTATGGTTAATATATCATGTACTGGGTTTTTTTTTTTTTTTTGGTATGCCTAAATCGCAACATTATCATGTTAATAATAATTATTAACGTTAAAGGAAGGGGGGAATAAAAGAAACAAAATAAAAATCAACTAAATCTTTTAATGAAAAGCTTTGGCAACAAAACAAATAGCTAACAATATATGCATAATTTGTATAGAGATTATAGCAAAAAAATAATAATAACAAAATATCTACAACTTGAGGCAAGATTGAAAGCGTCTCTAAATCTTTGAGTCTCGCCTCTTAACGAGTCCCAAAAGGTGTCAGAAACAGGCAAAATGTTTAAATCATATGCTTGATACTATGCTCTTTAAATTATACTCTATAGCATAGAGTATGCCATTATATATATGATTTAAATATATATATAAATTTTATGGCTCAAATTATGCAAGTTAAGAAATAGCTTTAACTTAAGCTATTGGCTTATAGTTAACAATTTCTATAAGCTATACAAAGTAATTAAGTTTTGGCAGGGTATTAGCTATTCGTGTGGACTCTATAGAAAATCAGCTTATTTTCATTTCGTGTTGTTTTGGTTGTTGTTGCTGTTGCTGGATACTTTGGGTCTGATTTGAGGTTTGCTTCTGGTCTACCTGGGCTTCAACGGGTTACCGCATAAATTTTCAGCTGTAGCGCCCAAAGGCAAACACTTAACACACACATAGGCATGCATATATGTATGTGTACGTGTGTATAATAAATAAATAAATATATGAAGCCATGCTACAATACAATAAAAGAATATTTAAATCAAAATAACCAAAAAAAAAGAACAACAAAAAAGTATTTTAACTGTTCTTCTTTTTGTTGTATGCGAATTTAACTAGCATTAGGAGGGGGAGGGGAGGGTTAGCATAGTAATATTATTGCTTAACAAAACAAGCTTAAGATCTGCCCCTTCCTTCCCCCCATTGGCTAGTATCTGTCTACGTTATTGCTGGCAACAGGTATTCTCTTTTTTTTCTCTCTATGTTATAGCCAAGTTAAGTCTTTTTTTTTATTTTTTTGTTATGCTAAAATAACCGGCAATAAATTGTTTTGAAATTAGTTTTATTGTCAACGTTTTGTGGCCATAAAATGTTGCTTTCTGTTTCCAATAGCATTACTCAAAACAAAAACAAAAAATATGTTATAAAAAAATGCTAATGGGTCAACACCCAAGAGCGTTCCAATCGGAATGGATCCATTGGAGCTGCTCCGCCTGGTGACAGCCAATTAATTTCTACTCAAATTCTTCAATTGATTTATAAGTTTTACATATGTGTGTGTATATATATATATGTATGAGTATATATATATGTATGTGTGTGTGTGTGTATATCAATTTGCAATCTTGAACATTGATCATCATCGTAGGCCTCGCTTGACCAATTGCAAAAATGATTTGTTTTTCAGCAGGTTTCATGCTGTTTCTTGTCTCGTTTGCCAAGTGTTTATGTTGTTGTTGTTGTTGTTGCTGTTGTTTGTTCGTTTAGTTGTTGTTGCATCTTATTGGCAATATAATTTTACAAGGAAACTGCCCGAACAACTTCTACAAGCAACCGCAGCAACGAACGCGCTCTGCCTCCAGATAATTTATGCTGTAATTTATTACCAACAGACACACAAACAGACACGACAGACAGACAGACAAACACACAACGTACGTAATGGACGGACAGTATTAAGAGCTTTTTTTTTGTGCAGTTGCCAATTTTGTTGCACTCGTTTTAGCCCTTTTGCTTTGGGGGCCTTTTGCCTGGTGGTAATTAGCCAATAAAACTTGGAATTTTCAATTTAAACGCATTAAAATTTTAGAAAACAAAAAAAAAGAAAAAGAAAAATATGTTAAAATTTTGCAAATATTTTTCTGAGTTCTGTAAAATTTTTTAAAATATTTTTGTTTATGATTTGTTTTTTTTTTTTTATTATTTTTTGTTTCAATATAAATCAATTTCTGCTGTCAGCAATCATTTGTAATCAATTTTTCAATTGAATTTTTTTATTTTTGTATCTTTTTATTTCCCCTTTTTTGGTGTAGCGTGTGAAGACAGAAAGAAAAACAAGCAGACAACAGTTATCATTGAGGTGTTGTAGCTTATATGACAAAATAAATAAGTAGTACAATTGTGTAAGAAGAGAATGAGAGGGAAGAGAGGGGTGAATAACGGAAAGCGGGAGGCATAAGATAATGTTTACTCGAACTCATTTCTCATGTGTCGCTTTGTATCTTAAAAATTGCATTTCATTCATATAACTATTGACATTTTTACACACACACACATCTATTGATATATTGATAGGGTATACACAACAACTGTGTATACCCTATATTCATGTAAAACAATTTATAGAGTATCTTTAAAAGCAGCTTTATAAATCTGTTTAGAATTGTTTAGTGGAATCTTTTTGTTAATCTCAGTAAGAGCGCCTAACTATAGGTTATGTTAACTTATGTTATCTGTAAGTTTAGCTATCTAGAGGTTATGCTATGTGTTAGTTTAAAGCTCAACTACTTCTATACACTATTTTGTTATATTAGAAGTTTCTGTAGTATTATCCTAAGGTATACAGAAGAGCGTCTGTCCGTTAATCCTTTGTACTTAATAAAAAAAGTACAGTCTAGTAACTAAACCTTAACTTAATATTAAAATAAACCCAAAAACATATAAACTTTCTTATTATAGAGTATATTCTGCCATTAAACACTTCTGATACCCTTTCCCATTAGACATAGTTAGGGTATACACAAGTGTATCCATGAAATTGTATAAAATTTGCCACAATTATTGGTAACATCCGGATGATATAATCTACAAGTCTGTCAGGAAGTCTTATATATCTCATATATATATATATATAAATATATATGTGTATATATAAGATTTGAGTTGCTTGTATTCTCTACAAATACTTATTTTATTAAACAATATTCTGCTTAAAGATAAACCCCTGATTCATGCTATATTTTTCTGCTTATTCTCAATTAATTTGTAGCTGTCTCTAATCAATAGATAACTTTAAGTATAGTATAAAACAAGACATATAATTAACAGTTATAATATCTGATTTATAGTGTTTGTTGTATGTGTAATGTTGAGTATCAAAAACTTACCAATTTATAGGGTAACTTGTAGTCGTTGTAGATTTTCATTGTGTTGTTTTGTTTGCCTTTTGCCTGGGTTTTTTTTTTTGTTTGTTGCTTTTTTTACCAAAGCGCCTGCATTGTGTTGTCGCTGGGAGACCCTGACTTGGCCCTGGCATAACCCAGGCAGGAGCAGGAGACAAGGGCAGCGGCAGAGGCAGGAGGCAAAAGCACTTCAATCTTGATGGGCAGCCACTAGAAGCAAACCTAACCAAACTATTCTTCTTCAACAGACTGAGCTATGCCATATTATATATATATATATATATATATATATATATATAGCCATAAAATTAAGCAGGCAAACAGCTGGAATGGATCTGGATGAGGCTTGAAGGGAAAATAACAGCAAATAAGCAACAGCAAAAAAATATTAACACAATATTTTGCACGCGAATCGCAACCAGAGCTGGATAGGCGCTCCTGCTGCTGCTGTAGTTGTTGTTGCTGCTGTTATTGTTGTTGTTGCTGTTCTTCTGACCAACCCACATCGTTATCATAATATGAATTGTGTTGCCTAGCCTAGGCTAGGCCTGAGTTTGTTCTGCTCTGTACTCTACTGGCTTGCTCTGGTCTGGTCTGAACTGGGCTTGGTTATGGCACTGGCAACGTCATGTCGTGCTCGAGCTGTTGATGCTGTTGGGCTGCTGCTGATGCTGATTTTGTTGCTGATGTTGTTGCTGCTGCTGTTGCTATTGCTGTTGCTGTTGCTGTTGCTGTTGCTGTTGCTGTTGCTGTTGCTGAGTGTGTGGGCGGGGTACAGATGCTTTATTACGAGTTCGGTGCAGTCATGAGAAACATTGAAGCATGGTCATGTGCATGTGCATGTGCTTGGCTGCCTGCCAGCCAGCCTTCCTTCCTATTTACCCCAACCACATACACAAATACACATATACATATACATATACACATTCACATTCACATTCACATTCATATCCTCTGGCTGTCTGTAGTGTAGAGTGTAGGCAGCATCCTTGCTGCTGTCGTATCTCGTATTGGGGTTGCAGCACTTTGCAATTGCTGCTGCTGCTGCTGCAGTATCAGCAGCAGAGTATTATTCGCTGACTTGGCAAGCATTCTGTTCTCATTTCATTCTGTTCACGTATATCCTTACACCTTTCCCTCTCTCTCTCCCTGTCTCTCTCTCTGTCTTAATATATCTTTAACTGTATATGCATACGTCTGGCAAGGATGTAGCACAAATATATATATGTATTTAATTAGGAAGCGCCCACGTGTTAAGCTTAACGATTGCAAGAAGAATCATTTTAAATCAAGATTGAAGTGGCAGCATGAGTGGGAGAGTATCTACCAGTCGACCACTAGACTATATATATATATATATATATATATATATAATCATATTCATTCGATGGCCTCACGCCTTGTTCCCATTCTCCTTCTCCTCTCCCTGTCTCTTTTATAGCTGCTTGCTGTTGTTGTCCCCTTGGAGAGAAGCTCAGTTTTGGCAAGTCTTTGCGAACGTGCAAATTGCATGCTGTGCGAGTTAATGGCGTTTGGAGCAGTAGACGACAGGTAGCGGGTGGACGGGAAACGGGCTGAGTGTTGATGCTAACGAGTTAAATGAAAATAAAATACATGACTTCTACTTCTACTACAATCACCTCGTTTCCCTTGTCACCCTCTAGACTCTATCCATTACATATTTCGCCCTGTTGCTGTTTGGATGCACGCTTCGTGATTGCTTCACTACATAAAGAATATGGGGGCCAGAGCTCAAACTTTGAGACTCTGAGCTACGGCTGAGACTGTTGGCTAAGATTGGATCAGCTAACACACACTTCGAGGCCTGTTCCGTCTGACTGGCAGAGACTGTACGCTGTATTCTTTCCCACTCTCTGCTTCTCCCTCTCTATCTCCTTCTCTGTGTGTGTTAAGTATTTATTTGAATGTTCGTCATGCAAATGGAAATGTCATCGACTTACCTGGCCTCAGCCTGACTCTGACTTTAGCTTTGGCTATGGTTCTGGGTCTTGGTCTTGGTCTTGGTCGTAGTCTTGGTCTAGGTCCTCATTTCTCATTGTAATATTATACTCATGGTTAAAGGATATTAAATAAAACATGAACCGGACAACGAACCATAACAATGGCTCGCATAAACATAGCAAGATTTTTTCTCCTTTTTTTTTTTTTGCTTTTAGTTATTTTTGGCCAGCCTTCTGTTGTTAGCCAAGTTTTGCTTTTGCCCCTTTTGGGCACAATTGCCATTTCCACTTTGTGGCTATACTCTGATCTTTCTGCTGCACAGCTGCAATTTTTTTCTTCCATTTTTTATGTGAGTCTTTTGGATGGTTTGTGGCATTGTTGATGATGTTACCTTGATGATAAGGCAAACCGAAGTAGGATCCCAGCTGAAGCTTAAGCTGTAGCTCAATCTCTTCTGGTTCAGGCCTTTGGCTGCTCTTTGCATAAATTTTAATACAATCATTGCCTTGTCCCATGGACTCAACCAGCAGCCCGAATCAGTAGCCTTTGGCAGCTTAAAACTCCAAACTGTTAATTGGCCTTAAAACAACCCAAAGAAAGCGCTGAAAAGAAACAGAAAAAAGGAAATGAAAAACAAATGAAATTCAGCTGCTTTAAAAGTAGAAACTAAATTGAAATCTTAAATGATTTCAAATCAAAAACTGAACTGTATATATCTTTATAGCTTATAGTAAAATCAGCCCAAACAAACCTGAATCAGTATTCAACTTGTTAATGCGAAAACATCAACTTAACTTTCAGATAAATATTATATATATATAAGATGTATCCTTAAATATATATAGATTTTAATGGCAAGTACAAAATTAAAGTTGAAGTTTGGTAGGTTATTGCTTAATTTGATAGCCAAGTTAATTTGTTGCTTACCATGTTTTGCTGCAGCTTGTTAACTGCCACATAAAGTTGCTGTTAAGGCAACAGGCTAAGGCGCATTCTGCGGCAGAGCTCAGATTGAATGCATCTCAATGCGTCAGACAGACGCCTCTTCCATGTTTATGCTTGGAACCTTTTTAAATGTTAATGTGAAATCTGGTCAACAACGTTGTTGCGGTCCTCTACTGCCACTCCTTGTGGTGGTACCATTCAATTGGATGATGTGTTGATATGCGAATCGATGCATTTTAAACGCATGTTCTGTGATTGCTACCCCCCAACCAACCAACCACTTTGCTCTCTGCTCTCCCTCCTCTAATAACATTGCACACTGTCTGTGGTCTCTCTCTCTCTTTCCCTCTTTCTGCTTTTAGTTACCTTTTTGGTCTGCAACATGGTACACTTCCTGAATTGCTAATACCACTCCTTCTACGCCTCATCTGTAGCCAACGATCCATCGATCCATTGCTTATTTGCAACTCAAATTATAACAATATAACTAAAACATTCGCTGCTTCTACGTACTATTTAGCATTATTTATACACTGCTATAGAATCGATATATATCTATATATATAGGCGCTTGACCATTTTAAGGTTGTCGCACAACTTGCATACAAAACGTATATAGCCTACCTACCACATTGGCCAAGTCTTAAACTATAAACACTTTTGTATAATTAACAAGAAAACAACTTAAAGCAAGGCATATGCGACTTTTAAATACACTACACTTAATAAGTTCCATTTCCTTTTAGTTACTAAACTAATTATGCTTAGTTTGTATTAAAAAAGTTGAGCAACTTTTTAGTTAGGGTATCAGAGGGATGTATAAACATAGGTTGCTTCTGATCCGTGCACATTATTATCAGCATACAAGAAAAGAAGTGCAAAAAGAAACCAAAACAAAAGAGAAGGAAAAGAAGAAACTTAAGCTAAACATAATAATGATCGATCTCATTATTAGAGGTAGACCCAAAGGTAGTGCCAGTGGCCACTGTAGGAAGGTAGTCAAGCATATGTGTTAACTTGGAGTAAATGGATTCACTGGGAATTCGCCTGGTGGGTCGTCATCAATGTTGTTGTTCTTGTTGCTGTTGTTATTGTTGTTGTTGTTGTTGCTGTTGTTGTTAAATAGCTTTCGTCGCGCTTCCCTCTTTTGTGTTGATAAGTTAAATGAGAGATTGTGTGTGGGTCCTTCAATTTTATAGTACAGATTCAGCTACCCAATTCCCAATACAATTTTGAGCATCCTTTTTTTTTTGCCCTGCTACAAGTATCTTGGCATTTTTATCTTCCTCTCTGCCTATCTCTTTCTCGCTCTGTCTCTCTTCCTCTTTCAATTCTTCTTTGTATGCAAGTTCTTCTTTTTTTTTTTTTTTTTTTGGTATATGGCTTGTGTTCTTCTCATGTTTCCCTGCAAAACAAAAAATGCCAAGCAGAAACCTCAGGGAAAAAAAAAGGAGAAAAGGAAAAAATTAAAGACTGAACAAGACAAAATTCCTTGTTGGCCCGCAACACATCTTAAATTTTCACAAAATTGCTTTCTTTCTTAACGTTTTTTTTTTCTTTCTTCTGCTTCTTCTACTTCAACTTTTATACCTCCTTCCTTTTTTTTTTTTTGCCTGAAGATAAACTTCTTCAAACTGACTGACTGCCGGCTGTTGGCTGTTGTCTTGTTGCCAGTTGCCAGTTGCCAGTTGCAAGTTACCAGTTGCCAGTTGTCTTGTTGTCTTGTTGTCTTCTTGCCTGTTGTCTGTTGGCCCTGTCCGTATCCAGTGAATTGGAACTTGCAAGTCAACACCTGATTGATGAAACAATAAACTTAATGGGGAAAGATTCTGTTGCACTACTCGTTTAACTTGACAGGAATAGAATTTTGCCCTTTTTTTTTGTCTCCCTGTCTACTTTTTTACTCCTCGTTTCCCTTGTTTTTCCCCCTCACTGTTTTTTTTTTCACTCTTCTGCTTGCACATGCAAATAACAAGAAGCTGTTGAAGTTTGTTTTATAATTAAAAAAGTTTTACTACTTGCGACGAAACTTTGCCATAAGTTGCTAATTTTTTTCTCCGAGAACTTCAGGGAGAAATCCTCTAGGGAGAAACATTATGCGTTATATGAATATCCTTTAATAAAGTTTGCTCTGTTGCCAATGAATATGTTTTCCTCATTTGAAGATTAGTTTCTAGTAGACAATTCAGGCACATCCGTCATGGTAGCTCAGCATTTCTCATGGTATTAAGTATATGACACGTGTCTGTGTGTAAGTGTTGAGTGTGTATGTGTGTGTGAGGAACCTAAAGATGTCTTCTTCTACTTTATGGTTAAGAAGCAGAGACAAGAAGCAGTTTGTTAATCAAATCAAACCATGGTTCATGCTTCTTTCTTGGCTGGTTGTCTTTTCTGTCAGTGTAGATTCTGCACGAGCAGCCTGAGTGCCTCCAGCACTTTGTCCTTCAAACCGTCCAACCAGCAAGTAGAACAACAGCAACAAGCAGGGATGCAACAATAGCTGCTGCTGCTGCTGTTGCTGCTGATGCTGTTGCTATGATGAGGCACAACACAACGATGTTAGCAACGTTGTTGCTGCTGTTGTTGTTGTTGTTGTTGTTGGTCTCGTTGACTAGCTGGCCTGGCATGCAGACAAGCTTCACTACTCACTCAGCTGCAACAGAGCATGCCACACCGCACCACACGGTTGTTACTGTAGAGGGCAGAGCAACACATCTCGCACCATACGGTCCTCGTCCTTTTGGTATGTCTATGGTTGGGCTGTTGTGGGTTGCTGCTGTTGTAGGTTGCTGCTGTTGTAGGCTGCTGCCTGGTTGCCTTATTGCCTGGTTGCCTATTTAGCTAGCGAGGCTCTCAACACATTTAAATAGCTGCAACTTCCGTTGCAACTAGTGCAACGCCGGAGACAGCCAACCGTTGATGCCTCCTTCAGTCCAGCCTTCTATGGCCCTACCTACCCCCACACCCCATTAATGCTGCCACTCAACGCGAGTTGGAGTGGCCGAGAGTATGGGCATGAGCTCAATGTTGGTCCTGCTGGGTAGGAGGAGGACAGCATTGGGTACTACGGATACGAGCAGGTAGCAATGCTCACTTAAAGTTTTGTTGCCTCAACGTTTCCCTTCGTACGTCAACAACAATAACGGTACTTGCACTCATTTAGCATTTAAGTGTTGTTGTTGTTGTTGTTGCTGCTGTTCTGTTACTGTTGGTCCTGCTGCTGCTGCTGCTGTTGTTGTTGTTCTTGTTCTTGTTCTTGTTGTTGTTGTCGTTGCTGTTGATATTGTTGCTCCGGTCGGTTGCTGTTGCTGTTGGTGTGTTTAAAATTGCTGCTGACTCGCTGATCCGAATTATGCCACAAGCCAAGCCAAGACCCGTTGCCAATCCCATCCATTCAGCCATCCATCCATCCATCCATCCATCCATCCATCCAGCTAGCGAGCGCATCCGTTGCTCATTTAAATACAGCTAAGATTACCACACACACCCAACGCTTCCATTGCTTCATCCTCATCCATGGCACTCTTCCTCCCTTAGCCAACAACCCCCTTCACTCTCAACAACCCCCCTTTCTCTCAAGCTCAGCCAGTGTGCAATTGTATACATTAATAATTAAAATATTTTCCGAGTCTCAATTCAACTCTGGCAAAAACCAAACCCAAACCCAAACCCATAACCAAATCCAACATACCTGAACCCAACCAGCAGCGTCAACGAATTGTGGTTAACCTCCATCTGCAGCTCCATTCCAATTTTGGTCGGATACTGCCTGAGCTTCTCCCACTATGCCACACTCCCAGCTCTGAACCCACAGCTTGCTACTCGACTTGATGAGCATTGAGTAAATGTTGTGCCAATGTAACCACACACATACACACACTTATATATATATATATATACATATATACACCTACTATTGGTGCTGCACGTTGTGGGCTAAAGTGGCCAGCTCCATGTGCAGCAGCAACTGCAGATCAAGTTTATTTCAACTACTTATATAAAATATATATTAACATTATATATATGAACATATAAATATATATAATAATATATATATATATTATATGTACATATATAATTATATATTAACACTTTCAATAGAAACCAATTGCAGTCACACCCATTAAATAATTGCCATAATTCTATTTAAATAGTTAAAGTATTTCCATATTAGTTAAAACAACTTATGATTTATGATATAAATTAAATTATCCTTACAGTCTGCGTTCAGTTTTTAATTTATTTCTTAAAAAAAAAAAAAAAAAAAAAAAAATATTTCTTGTGCTTATATTTATTTTAGTTCAAATAAGAAAAAAAAATTAAATGTTAAATTTATATGTATTGAAATTGGCATGAGAAAATCATTTGAGAGGGCATATTATGGCTTAGTTGCAGGCATGCATACATATTTGTACTCAAACTTCCAAAAAACAATTATGTCCGCAAACACGTCTGCCCCTCTTGCTGGTCGATCACTAACTAAACTTTATGTTAACAGACCAGAACGCATATTAAATCTCACTGTTATCAGTTATGTTAACTTAACAGCAATGTAACCTGACTCTGTTAAGTTAACAGTAACATAAGCTCCTGTTAATTACAGCCTGGAATTGGTGTGAGAGAGCTTCAGCGTGATATGATCTATATGTACATTTGTATTGGTATAATGCTGCCATATTTGCACACAAAGTGAACATTTAATTAAATGACAAAAGTTTATATTTATTTTTGTTGTGCACTACTGTTCTACTATATTATCTCTATATATTATCTGTTATATATTTATATATAAATAAATATTCAAGAACAAATAAGCAATGATATCAGCGTATATAGCTGCAATTGTTCTTGTTGCACTTAAGTAAGTAGGCGTAGTACACTTCCATACATGCAATCCATTTCAATATTCATGTTAGATCAACACCCACATACACACACACACATACACTCGCATTTAAGAATGAGTTTAACCAGTGGGCTGCCTGTGCGAGTTAACGAGTAATTGCAATTTGCATTTAGTGCAATTGGTAAACACTTTTGTAAGATTTATGTAGAGCCGTTGTTTTAGCTCTAAAGCAGGTTGTTAGCCATTCGACACAGCTTAAAGTTGTTATAGAAAAAAAAAATGAATATTTAATTTTTAGATAAATCTTGTTTGAAACCGGACAGATTGGATCATAATCGTATTGCCATGGTTAGAGCTTCAATTAAATTGACTTGCAAACAGAATAATTGCTAGCAATTTGCGTCTTTTAATAAAGTTACACAGTTAGAACCTAATTATGATATTGGAATGGGAGTTATTAACTATGATATGGAATATATAAATATATATAAGATTTCAATAGATTTTTTTCATTATAGTTACATATTTCACTTCCTTTTTACATTTGTTTTTAGTGCATGGACAACCCGTTTCTTCTTCGCTGGTGTCCAGCTCCTCCTCGGCACAACAATTCATTAATACACCAGCAACTCTGCTGTTCACCACACGCCATGATATTCAAGTGGCCAACATAACAAAGCCCACGGGTGGTCCACAGATTGATGTGATCGTTAAGGATCTGGCAGAGGCAATGGCCATTGATTTTTATTACGCCAAGAATCTTGTTTGCTGGACCGACTGCGGTCGCGAGATCATTGAATGTGCCCAGACAAACTCGACGCTGCCATTGACAAAGGCACCCAAACAAACTGTGATATCTTCGGGCTTGGATAAACCCGAGGGACTGGCTATTGATTGGTATACGGACAAAATCTATTGGACTGATGGTGAGAAGAATCGCATTGAGGTAGCCACATTGGATGGTCGCTATCAAAAGGTGCTCTTCTGGACAGAATTGGATCAGCCACGTGCCATAGCTGTAGTGCCCGCCAAACGATTGCTCATCTGGACAGACTGGGGTGAATATCCCAAGATTGAGCGTGCCAGCATGGATGGTGATCCGCAGACACGCATGACACTTGTCAAGGATAATGTATTCTGGCCAAATGGCTTAGCGGTAGATCTACAAAGTGAGCTCATCTATTGGACAGATGGAAAGTATCATTTCATTGATGTCATGAAGCTAGATGGTAGCAATCGTCGCACCATTGTCAACAATCTTAAGTATCCATTCAGTGTGACCTTCTTTGATAATCGCATCTACTGGACGGATTGGGATCGTGGCTCTTTGAATGCTTTGGATCTGCAGACCAGAGAGCTTAAGGAACTCATCGATACACCCAAGGCACCAAATTCAGTTCGTGCCTGGTCCGCCTCCCAGCAACCCTATGAGGATAATCCTTGTGCTCACAACAATGGCAATTGCTCGCATCTGTGTCTCCTGTCAACTAATGATGAGGGTTACAGCTGTGTTTGTCCCACTGGTGTCAAGCTACTTACACCCAATACCTGTGCCAATGGATCCCAGGAGATGCTCTTTATTGTACAGAGAACGCAAATCAGTAAGATCTCCCTGGATTCACCAGACTATACCATCTTTCCATTGCCGTTAGGCAAGGTCAAGTATGCCATAGCGATAGATTATGATCCCGTAGATGAACACATTTATTGGTCTGATGTCGAAGCCTATACCATAAAGCGTTCCCATGCAGATGGCACCGGCATGACAGATTTTGTTACCTCCGAAGTAAGACATCCCGACGGCTTGGCGCTGGATTGGTTAGCCCGTAACCTCTATTGGACAGATACGGTAACGGATCGTATTGAGGTATGTCGCTTGGATGGTACAGCGCGCAAGGTGCTCATCTATGAGCATCTGGAGGAACCTCGTGCCATTGCAGTGGCGCCATCGCTGGGTTGGATGTTCTGGAGTGATTGGAACGAACGTAAACCGAAAGTGGAACGCGCCTCACTCGATGGATCTGAGCGGGTTGTGCTGGTCTCCGAGAATCTTGGCTGGCCCAATGGCATTGCCCTGGACATTGAGCACAAGACGATTTATTGGTGCGATGGCAAAACGGATAAAATTGAGGTAGCCAATATGGATGGTTCAGATCGTCGTGTGGTAATCAGTGAGAATCTGAAACATCTGTTTGGATTAAGCATATTGGATGATTACCTTTATTGGACAGACTGGCAGCGACGTTCCATTGATCGAGCCCATAAAATTACGGGCAACAATCGCATCGTTGTCGTCGATCAGTATCCAGATCTGATGGGCCTAAAGGTAACCCGACTCCGTGAGGTTCGTGGACAGAATGCCTGTGCCGTACGCAATGGTGGCTGCTCACATCTCTGTCTGAATCGTCCTCGAGATTATGTTTGCCGTTGTGCCATTGACTATGAGCTATCGAATGATAAACGCACCTGTGTGGTTCCAGCTGCATTCCTACTATTCTCACGGCAGGAGCACATTGGTCGCATCTCTATTGAGTACAACGAAGGCAATCACAATGATGAGCGTATTCCATTCAAGGATGTGCGTGATGCACATGCAGTGGATGTGTCTGTGGCAGATCGTCGCATCTATTGGACAGATCAGAAGAGCAAATGCATCTTTAGAGCTTTTCTTAATGGCTCTTATGTGCAGCGGATTGTCGATTCCGGACTGATAGGACCTGATGGCATTGCCGTCGATTGGCTAGGACACAACATCTACTGGTCCGATGCAGAGGCACGTCGTATTGAAGTAGCGCGTCTCGATGGTAGCAGTCGTCGTGTGCTGTTGTGGAAAGGTGTGGAAGAGCCACGTTCTCTGGTACTAGAACCGCGTCGTGGCTATATGTACTGGACAGAGTCACCCTCAGACTCTATACGTCGTGCTGCCATGGATGGCACCGAGCTGCAAACGATTATAGCAGGTGCTAATCATGCTGCCGGCTTAACCTTTGATCAGGACGCTAGACGGCTCTATTGGGCGACACAGTCGCGTCCTGCAAAGATTGAGTGCGCTGATTGGGATGGCAAACGTAGGCAGGTGCTGGTCAGCAGTGATATCGATGAACCTTATGCTGTATCCTTGTATCAGGACTTTGTTTATTGGAGTGATTGGAATACCGGCGATATAGAACGCGTGCATAAGGTCACAGGACAAAATCGCAGTCTTGTACATTCCGGCATGACGTACATAACATCCCTGCTGGTGTTCAACGATAAGCGCCAAACGGGGGTTAATCCCTGCAAGGTAAACAACGGCGGTTGCTCCCATCTCTGTCTCGCCCAACCCAGTCGACGCGGCATGACCTGTGCTTGCCCCACTCACTACCAGTTGGCCAAGGATGGTGTATCCTGCATAGCCCCACGCAATTACATCATCTTCAGCCAACGCAACAGCTTTGGGCGTCTGCTGCCTAATGCCACCGATTGTCCCAATGTGCCATTGCCCGTATCTGGAAAGAACATACGTGCTGTTGACTATGATCCCATCACGCATCACATTTACTGGGTAAGTACAAGCAGGCATGGGCTTACCCCTTTGACCTGATGGGTAGAAAAGTCACGTATCCTTTTGCTTACTCATCCTTTGCTTTGTTACTTTGTTTCTCATTCCAACAGATCGAAGGACGCAGTCATAGCATCAAACGTTCTCTTGTTAATGGCACCAAGACAAGCGTACTAGTCAATAGTGGACAACCCTTTGATATAGCAATTGATATCATTGGCCGTTTGCTCTTCTGGACATGCTCATATTCGAATAGCATCAATGTAACCAGGTAAGTTATAGCAGTCTTTGTTGGAATTCCTTTAATTTTTGACATCTCTATAGTTTCCTTGGTGAATCGATTGGTGTTATTGATACGGGTGATTCGGAGAAGCCACGTAACATAGCCGTACATGCGGTGAAACGTTTGCTCTTCTGGTCAGATGTGGGCAGTCATCAGGCTATTATAAGAGCACGTGTCGATGGTAATGAGCGCATGGAACTGGCCTATAAATTAGAAGGTGTCACAACGCTAGCACTGGATCAGCAGTCTGACATGATTTACTATGCGCACGGAAAACGCATTGATGCTATGGATATCAACGGCAACAACGTGTAAGGCAATCTTTGTGTATGCTTAGTGCTCTCAGCTAATCTTGTGTATATGGGCTTATGCTTTTTAGGAAAACATTGGTGAACATGCACATTTCGCAGGTAATCAACATTGCGGCACTGGGCGGCTTTGTATATTGGCTGGATGACAAGACGGGAGTGGAGCGCATAACAGTAACGGGAGAGCGACGCTCAGCAGAGTTACAGCGTTTGCCACAGATAACGGATATACGTGCGGTATGGACACCAGATGCAAAGACCTTAAGGAACCACACCTGTCTGCATAGTCGAGTTAAGTGCTCACACATCTGCATTGCGACTGGAGAGGGTGTGGCGCATACACGTGACGTTTGCTCCTGTCCAAAGCATCTGATGCTGTTGGAAGATAAGGAAAATTGCGGTGCTCTGCCTGCATGTGGACCGGATCATTTCACCTGTGCTGCACCAGTGGCTGGTAATAGTGATATGAACAGAGATTGCATACCAGCTTCATGGCGTTGCGATGGACAAAAGGATTGCCCAGACAAATCGGATGAAGTGGGTTGTCCAACTTGTCGTGCTGATCAATTTAGCTGCCAGTCAGGCGAGTGCATTGACAAGTCTCTTGTCTGTGATGGCACTACCAATTGTGGCAACGGACATGATGAAGCCGACTGTTGTAAGCGACCGGGGGAATTTCAATGTCCCATTAATAAGGTAAGTGGACCACAGCCTTTATATATTCGTAATCGTTTTCCAATTTGTTTAAACCATTTAATGTTATCCGTTGCAGCTCTGCATCTCTGCTACTTTACTTTGTGATGGTTGGGAGAACTGTGCCGATGGTGCAGACGAGTCTTCGGATATTTGCTTAGCACGTCGCATGGCTCCAACATCGGACAAGCGCGCCTTTATGATATTAATCGGTGCCACCGTGGTGGTCATCTTCTCCATTGTTTATCTGCTACAAATTTGTCGTACGCGTATTGGTAAAAGTCGCACAGAACCCAAAGATGATCAAGCATCGGATCCATTATCACCCTCGACACTAAGTAAATCACAGCGTGTTTCGAAGATTGCCTCCGTAGCAGATGCCGTACGTATGTCCACGCTGAACTCGCGCAATAGCATGAACTCGTACGATCGCAATCACATAACTGGAGCCTCCAGTTCAACAACAAATGGCAGCAGTATGGTGGCCTATCCCATTAATCCACCACCATCGCCTGCGACACGTTCGCGTCGTCCATACAGGCACTATAAGATCATAAATCAGCCGCCACCACCAACACCTTGCTCCACAGATATTTGCGATGAATCTGACTCCAACTATACAAGCAAATCAAATAGCAACAATAGCAATGGCGGAGCAACGAAATTGTCCTCAAGTTCAGCTGCCGCCTGTCTACAGTATGGCTATGATAGTGAACCGTATCCACCACCGCCAACGCCACGGTCTCATTATCATAGTGATGTACGAATCTTGCCCGAATCATCTTGCCCTCCATCGCCGTCCTCGCGGAGTTCCACATACTTTTCACCATTGCCGCCACCACCATCGCCAGTGCAATCGCCAACTCGCGGATTTACGTAACATTTTGAGTCCTACATGTAATATGTAACACATATCCTTAAATCCTTAAATTGAGCATCAATGAACATCAATTTTTGGTTAACTATTTTTAATGCATCACACCTACTAAACATTAGGGTTTTTCTTATTGTAAATAGTTTTATCTATGTTTACTTTATATTGATTGGTCCATTAAGGCTTTAACTATTTGTAATGTTAGTTTCTTGGCCCTAAAGGCGACGCATGTAAATATAGCTTAGTATGTGTATAGTATATAATCCGATCTCGTTAAGTTTCATTTGCCACACGACATTTATTGTTTATATATGTAACATATAGTTCATTGAGAACAGACTGCAATTTTTTAACTACAAACACAAACACAAAAAGTATAGGCATTTAAATAAGAGAACTTAAAGCAAAACCATAACAAATATTATATTGTTAACGTATATTTTTTGAATTATTATCTTATATTTACGTGTTCCGCGTGCCAAATTTTCATCTATATAAAACATTCATAATGAATATTCAAATTTATATATATACATATCATTTAGATATGTTTTAGAAATTTTAACCCATGATTCGTTTAGTATATATTATATTTTATTTTCTTTAAATTTGATTTAATTTGTTGTAAAATGTAAATAATGTATTTATATAAGTGAAGCAATATTGACGAAATATGCAGATTATTTAATTGTCTTCTTAATTGTTATAAACACCAAAAAGTGCCTCAGTAATATGTGTGTTTTATTATTTAGTTCTTCTAAATATGATTTTAAATAAATAGATAAAGCAAATCAATAATAATTATGCATATATATATAAATATATGTATATATATAAAATTTTGCAATATTTAAAAGTAATTGTAGTGTAATTTTAGTATAAAAAAATATGAATTTAAGCATACAAATTATTATTTTTCAAATATACAAAAAAAAGCAATAATTATAAATTAATTTTATATTTGAAATGACATTATTCAATGATCGATAGCTAACGAAAACTGTTAGCGATTTTATTTTAACGATATTTATACTGACCAATTTTATTTAATTAATTAGCAGCACATTAAATGTGCAATGTGCAATTTATTCAATTTGCACATTTTCTTTTTATTTATTCACATTAAAATATTTAAATTGACAATTTTTTAAATAACTCAGCAAAAAGTTGCAAAACCCCTTCTCAAAGTTTTCATCTACTTCCTTGATTATCCCTTTCTAAACATACGTTCTCACACCACACTAGTTGTCCCGCTCACTCTGTAATAACTGCGCGAAAGCAATTGACTCAATGTAAATATAACAGCTGTGCCTATTTCTGTTCGCCTGGTATTTCAAAGCAGGCATTGCAGGCAAATATTACGGTACCTGACTTTTTTGAGTGAAATTGTACTCAATGTTAATTGCTAACATTGCGCATTTTTGAGTGAAATTGCATCCAATGTTAATTGCTAACATTTCACATTTATAACAGCTGCTACTATTTCTGTTCGCCTGGTAATTTAAAGCATTCGGTGTAGTGAAAAATTACGGTATTTTGTTTTTTTTTTTAAGAAAAATTTAACAAACATTTTTAACGATACTTTTGAGCTTTAATTTTTCAAATTAACCAGATCTGACTGAAAAATAGATAAATTAGAAATAGAGTCACTCAAAGCACAAGAATGACTGATACACCGGTTTTTGTTGTCAAATCAAGTTTTTTTTTTTTTTGAACAAACTAGCCAATAATTTTTGCCATTTGTAAATAACACTTTGACATATAGCAACAAATGCACATGTATATATGGTTTTTGGAACGCTGAACAGCTGAATTGGTTTTGATTATATTTAAATCAAGGTTGTCTCATTGACAGTTATTGGATTAGTACAAGAATACTTACTAAGTATGGTTACTTATATTCGAAAGTTCAAAATCATTGATGGTCTTTTTATTACCGAAATTTGTTATCAGGATTACTTAAGCCTAAAGTACATACAATATTAATGTATTAATAATTTAAAAGCGCATTTACAAGCTTTCTCCTTAAATGTTGTCATAGTCTTCGTCTAATTCGAATAGTGTTTCAGTTATTGGCGCTGGTGCCGTTGTGGCCTTTGGAATGATTGGAGTTTTGGTGTTGCCGGTGATGTGATTGACAGACGCATTTGCCGTTTTAGCTATTGAGTTATTATTATTTCCGCTAACAGTGGTCTTATCTGCCGGCAACGCTCCATAGGAGATCTTAGCTGGGTTGGGAGCTGTACTAGTTGCTACAATGTTTGTTAAATCAATATTTATAACTGGAGCCACAATATCAAAATTAAAAGCTGAATTAGTTGTTCTTCCGTTATCAGCGGCAGCAGCTGCACTCACTGTTGTAGTGGGCATTTGGACGTTGCTATAATCAATTTTCACTACGGGCTTATTCAGTATATCATAGCCGCAGATCTGTGCAGGGATGGCAGTTTCTTGTGGTTGTCTACTATTGTAGTGGGCATTGTTGTTAGGTGGCCTGCCACGCGGAGTATACGTAGGCGTTGATTCTGAGCGCGCCAACTTTGTGGGCAGATGACCAGCTGCTGTATGCTGTTGCAGTTTGGCTAATGCTGTTGCCGTTTCCATTATTACAGAAGGTGTGGATGGATTCTGGTTTCGTTTAATACCACCTCCATTAAAACTAACGGAGCGTACATAGTTGTTCCCGTTGGGCAATGCACGTATTGATGTTGATGGCAGGCTTAAATCATATGGCGTATCCGAATCTGGATATTGTTCCTCCGAACTGTGGACATCATCGTCATTGTAATTACACGCAGCTTCTTCGGCAACACTGATATCTGGTATATTCTTAACAAGTTCTTTTAAAAAATCAAATTTGTGCTCTGACATGATGCACTGCTTCATGTGCGATGGCGACAAGGTTTTAGCGTTCCGCCCATTTGTTATACGTAAAGTTTTAGTTAATAATGACTCCACAAAGAGCTCCAAAGTCCGAGAAATGATAACGGGAACAGCCTGTGCAACCTTACCAATTTCCTCATCGCTCTGCATTATTTTCTTAATACGACCCTGTCAAATAAAAAGGACCCCATATAAATATTTTAATACACCAAACACTTTTGCACCATACACAAACTGATAAACCGATCGTTTTGATACGGACACACGCACAACATTCATACCACAATCAAAAATGTAGTTGTGAAAATACTGTGCTTCTTTTACTTACCGCTGGAAACCGTGCATTGTATTTTTTCTTTTTTGAAGGCATTTCAATATTAAATAATTAACTTATCAAAACAAGCACAATATTACTCAATTCAAGAATCAAGTAAATATAAATTTTTGACTTGCTTGTTTTTTTACACAAGAACAGTTCCTATAGCTGATTTACTGCGAATGGCAGGAATTCGCATGGAACTTCTTATGAAAGAGATTAACATTCACTCAGAACGTGTAAGAATATTATTTTCGTGATATGGCCACACTGTCTTATAGCTCTGTGATTGATTAGCTTTAAATCACTTTACCAACTACGTGGCAACGTCATTAAATGTCAACGTGAATGTCAAAATTAAAATTAAAGAAGGATATACACCTTAGCCGTCAGTCTTAAATTTGAAGCAAAAAATAAATAAATTTTAAACAATTACGATTAAAATAGATGTCTAAAACTGTTAAGGATCCTTGCAAGCCTTTCGCCTGTCGTATACAAGCTTGTCTGGATGGTAATTATATTTTACCGGAGTCTTATGCAATATATGAGAAGATAATACATGTGTTATTTATATAAATATACAGCGAACAACTTTCAGGAACATAAGTGCTATCATGCTCTCGAGCAGATGCGTCAGTGTTGTATAAAGTGGCATAAAGAATCACTTTGTTGCAGTGGAATAGACTTAGAAAAATCGTATGTAACTAAAGAGGAACAGGAAAAACAATCAAAAACTACCAAGGGAAAGGTATTGTGAACAATTTACATTATTTAAATTACTATAATTATTAATAATATTCTATTAAGTAGTAACATATAATGTCAAAACCAACATTAGTGCCTCCATATAAACCGCCACAAGACATACAGGAATTATTAAACAAAAAGCAAGAAAATCAAACACGTTTACGCAGGCGTACGGCTGTGCTTCCTAAACGCTCCTGGATACAGCGTAACCCACGACTATTTCAAATTTCGGTTTTAACTGGTTCATTGTTGATCTTTTTTTCGAAGCCACTTTACGACGCCTTTTTCGCAGATCCATTACCGTTAAAGGGTCCACCAGTTCCAGCACATAAACGTTAAGGCATGGAATCTGTGCGCAAAGCCAACACTCGACTTCGTAACTATCCAATACTGGTCTCAAAGTGTGCTGATAAGGCAGCAATATATGCGGCTTGCGTCTCCCGAGATATTAACGTACAGCCAAAAATATGCGACTCTGAGTTTAAGGAATTTTTAAATTGTATACGTAAAACCGCTACAGAATTAAAAACGAAATTGTAAAGAAAAAAAATAATCATGCCATCCAATACAAAACAACATATGTCGAGACCAAAAGAAAAGGAGGCACCAATGGTGTCATCAAAAGTCAGTTACTTACGTAAGGGACGCGAATATGTATTGAACATAAGTTTTCAAACTCATCTAATAGTATCTGCTGTGTTGCGAATGATTTTAATCTGTTATGCTCAAATCCATGATGCCAAATCACCAGTGCCATACACGGATATTGACTATAAAGTGGTTACGGACGGGGCTAGGCTTGTGTTAGCGGGAGAAACACCTTTTGCACGACACACTTATCGTTACAGCCCGATTATGGCATATATGCAAATGCCAAACTTAGTGGTTCATCCTGCTTACGGCAAAGTGATTTATGCGATGTTTGATCTTCTACTTGGCGTACTTATACATGCTCTCGTCCGGCTGGAACTACAAATGCAATATCAAAATACAGTTCAATTTGTACAAAGTAAACTTACCGAAAAGGTTGTGTCATTGACCTCACTAGATGAATGTAAGCGCATAGAAAATATAGCGAAGATGTCTGCTTGCTTTTGGCTTTATAATCCGTTAACTGCAGTTATCTCGACCCGTGGCAGTGGAGACTGTGTCACCAGTTTATTTGTTGTGTTAAGTATATATTTACTGATTGCGTCAGAGCATCGTCCAACCAAATACTGGATAGTTTTTTGTGCCGGAATGGTACACGGATTTGTGATACATCTACGTTTATATCCAATATTCTTTAGTTTAGCGTACTATTTATGCCTATCCAATAGGCTAGCACGGAAACCACAAGAATTTCTGCGTCAAATATTATTGCCCAATAAGCAACAGATCTGCTTGGTTCTCGGCACAATATTGGGTCTAGTATCATTTACATGGACATTCTATTCGCTCTACGGTTGGCAGTACTTATACGAAGCTTATATCTATCACTTCGTACGAAAGGATGTGCGGCACAATTTTTCATTACATTTCCTGTTGCAATATCTGAACAGCTCGGATCCTGATGACACTGAACAATCCACTATGATAGTTAAGCTCCTTGTGTTGGCACCACAATTGTTACTTATATTTTATATAAGTGTAAGTTTTGGGCAATTCCGTCAGACACTACCGTTTTGTATATTAAGTTTATCTTTCGTTATTGTGACGTACAACTCTGTAGTTACTTCACAGTACTTCATCTGGTATTTATCTGTGCTGCCACTGTGTTTAAGTAACTTCCAAAGGATATCATTACGTCGGTGTGCATCTTTATTGGGCTTTTGGTTGGGCGGACAAGCTATGTGGCTATTGCCGGCATATTTACTGGAGTTTCAGACATGGCATACATTTTATTGGATTGGCTTACAAAGTGCTATATTTTTTACTATAAACAGTTACATACTAGCTCAGCTAATTAGTAACTATGGATTTAAATCGTTTAAGATTAACTATAAAAAAAGTTTATAATACACCAAATATTGTAATAAATTATAAACATATTTTACAATAAACCTTTTGTCTTATATGCAAATTGTACAAAATTCAGCATTTTTTTTTTTTCAATTATTTCCAATGCATTAATCCTTCTTATAAGTGCCCATTCATCATTTTCGCTTGTCAGCGGTGTCTCAAATATATTTCGTTTTTTATTCCATTTAAACTCCTTGAAATTATTTTGAATGCTTCGGTATAAAGACTCAGCCCTATATGACATAGTTGTTATTTGATTCCTTATCCGAAAATTAGAATTTTCATAAAGCAATCTTGTTCTTTTATAGTCTGCACCAAGGTCATTTTCATTGCTGCAGAACATATGATAAGCTCGACAGCTGCTTATTTTATTAACCAAGCATAGAATTCCTACGTATTGGTAATTATACTTTGTTGGGCATCTTGGAGTACTATTCCTTTTTAAGAGTGCTTCTCTTAGAATTATTGGGAAATGAATTGATTCAAATTGCGGTACAGGTTTTTTACGTTCACGGTAGACTCTCTTTTTACCAGATATGTTAATCACAGTTGATCCTGTTCCGTATTTATTGTTATGCTTGCATAGTTTTTTATCACTGTCTGTTGACATCATATATATTGTCACAGCTCACTCCCGTGTAGTTAAATAATAGATAATATTATTCTGTATTTCTACATATATATATTACTTTGTTGTGAAATTGCAGTGAATGAAAAGCTTATGAACACGCTCCATTGCAGCTTACATGTGAATGGTGATATTACGTTAAAATAATGTGGTGAAATTGTGATATGTAATTTATAGTTGGCGGCAATTTAAAAGTAAATTTTCAATTTTTCTGTTTTACATTTTTATTTTACATTTGTATTATTAACGTCCATATTTAACTTTTTGTGATATGCACGAATTGAATATAATTAAGTATTTTCTGTAATTCAACGGCTTCCAGTTGGGAAATCCTACTTCCAATATTCCACCTGTCAGTGTCATTAGTTATAGGCGTTTCAAAAATATTTCCCTCCTTATTCCATTTAAAATCCTTGTAATTAATTTGAACACTATTATACAATGCTTTTGCATAATATGACCACACTGTTAAATGCTCCATCATTTGAATATCCGGGTTATTCTCATATAAAGAATTCACTTTCCTATAATCTGCTTCAACATTTTTTCTGTCTGTGCAGAACATGTGATAAACGCGGCAGTTCTTCTTTTTATTAATTAAACACACAATTCCTAACTGCTCATAGTTGTATGTTCTAAAATCTAATGGACAACTTGGAGCAGTGCAAGAATTGAACAAAATGTTGCTTAAAATTGTTGGAAAGTTCTTTGATCGGAATTTGGGTTTGTTTTTTTTCTGTTTAGGTAAAACAACTTTTTTGCCGGATATGTTAAGCACAGGTGACTCATTTTCCAATTCTTTCTTAGTTTCATTGCAATGTGTACTCTTATCATTTGTATCCATTTTTTATATTGTTTTTTCTTTTCTTTTACTGAAATAATTAACAAATAAAATATTTGACACTATTTTTCCTTGCCGTTAGATGTAGAATTATTGTATTGTGAAATTGCGAAGCGTAATAATAAAAGCTTATTTCCGAACTTTTTGTAACAGACAAGTGAATGTAAAATCTATGCTGGTTAACATATCGTTGATCGAAGTATTGACTGCAGTTGTAAATGATGGTAAATTTAAATCCAAAATTAACTTTTAGTAATATACACGAATTGAATATAATTAAGTATTTTGTGTAATTCAATGGCTTCCAATTGGTAAATGCTACTTCTGAAATTCCACCTGCCATTCGTTATAGGTATTTCAAAAATATTTCCTTCTTTATTCCAATTAAAATACTTGTAATTAATTTGAACACTATTATACAATGCTTTTGCATTATATGACCACACTTTTATATTGTCCACTATCTGAAAATTCGGCTTATTTTCATATAAAGATTTCACTTTCCCATAATCTGCCTCAACATTATTTCTATTCGTGCAGAACATGTGATAAACGCGGCAGTTTTTTTTTATTAAATAAACACATAATTACTAACTGCTCAAAGTTGAATGTTGTAAAATATAATGGACAATTTGGAGTAACGTTAGAATTTAATAAAATTTTGCTTACAATTGTTGGAAAGTTCTTTGATCGGAATTTAGGTTTGTTTTTTTTCTGTTTAGGTAAACCAATTTTTTTGCCGGATATGTTAAGCACAGGTGGCTCATTTTCCAATTCTTCCTCTGCTTCATTGCAAAGTGTACTCTTGCCATTTGTGTCCATTATTATATTATATTTTTCTCTTTTTTAATTAAAATAATAAACAAATAAATTATCTGTCACTAATTTTCCTTGCCGTTGGTTTATTGATACATGGAATACTATTTTATTATAAAATTGCGAAACACAATAATGCAAGCTTATTTCCGAGCTTTTTGTAACTAACAAGTGAATGGCAAAAATATTTTGGTTAACATAATGTCGATCTAAAGAATCGACTGCTTTTGCAAATGGCGGCAAATTTAAATCTAAATTAATTTTATTTTATTTTGAACAACTTAATATTTTTCGAATACATATAACATATAAAAGAAGTAGTACTATATCATTATGATCTCAACCTTTGGTAAGAAATAGCAATAAAATAAAAACTGAAACGCATTTTATAATTTCGATAAATATTATAAATTTATTTCCAGTCACGTGTTTTAATGAATGCATTTTGAAATTGCAATATATGTTCTGAATTATAAATATATCCAATTATATATGTATATATATAATATAAATTGGTTTAAAATGTGTTTTCGATTTAAGCGTTGGCGTTACATTTAGCCAAATTAGAAAAAATGTAACACAGTATAAGTAAGCCACCATTAAATAGTCAAATAAAATTAAGGTAAAAACTAAATAAGACCAGTTACTGTACAAAACATTATATATATATATATATATATATATATATATATATATATATATATATATATATATATATATATTCTTAGGGATGAAGCGTTTTCGTTTAATAATTAATGTAAATTTTTAAAAATAAACTAAAATAAAATACTATGCATTAATTGAACTCACAATTTGGGTCTTTGTTGGTTTAAAACAGTTTTTTAAAACAGTTTGGAAAGTAAATTTGGTAAAGAAAAAATTAGCAATTGGAATTTGTTGAACAAATGGCACAAAATAATATAATTTGTTAGTTAGTTAAAGAGGTTAAAAGAAGCTTATTTAAAGATTCCTCGTTTTTTTTTTAATTTGTCTTTTAATTTACACAACATTGTTTATATTTTTTGTTATATAATTTTGAATCTTATGAAATCTTTACTTAATTTACTATCGGACGTTTTGTTATCAAGAACTGTAAATCTCTTATTAAATATATATATAGATAAATTTCTTTTACCAATATTTCTTTTTCCAATGCCTTTAGAGTGATCTACCCATCTGCCCTCCATTCCTTTGGTATATGTACTTGTATATATATTGAGTACATATATAGTATATATCTTGCTGATGCAGCGCCATAATATGTTGTAGATAACTACTTATGTATAGGGATATAATCTCCAGTCAAGTTGAATTAAATCAGGTGATTTCTGTTGTCTATTGTATGACACACTTCTCCTTGGCACCGCTTATGTCTACTTGCTCCAGTTCGCGTGCTATTTCATTGTCATCCTCAATTCTAAATATCAATGTAGATTTTAAAAACATTTTTTCTAAAATTATATATAAAACAAATCTTACGCTTTCTCTTGATTGTGCAAATGCTGTACAAGCTGATCTCGCTTGTCCACAATTGTAACCAGCTCCTCGAGAAGCAAACGCTCTTTTTCCCTTTGCACCTCCGTCTTGCGCCAATCCTCAACAGATTGGGCTGCGCGCAGCTCTTGATTTAACATTGTAAACTTTCGCTCGAGATCCTTTTCTTGTTCGCTAAAAATTTTAACAAGGATTATAATATTAGTTTTTAACTTTAAATTTGTATTACTTACAGTATATTAAGCTGCATTTGCCGTCGGAGTAAAGCATTCTTTTTGTTGACAAGTGTAAACCATTGGGAAAGCAACTGCTCTTCTGTTTCTTCGGTTTCTATTAGAAAGTAATAAATATATTTTAGATATTGATATTTTTATATAAATATCTATGTATAATAAGGATTAATTTAATTTAATTTTAGATACTAAGATATTTCTATTGTAAATTGAATTGTTATGCTTATGCTAATTTGATTAAATTTATCTCGTTGTCGCAGAGCGCTGATTTGGTGTGTGGTGATTAGTGAAATGAATTATGGTTTAAAATTTGGTAAAATTTTTAAAGATTATAAACGTAGTTTAAGGTTAAGGCTACAACTATATTAACTGTTTTGTAGTAACTGTATAAAAAGAAGAAAGCGAATCGCTGACTGAACGTTTAAAAAGCAGATAAACACATAAACAACACACAACAGATGAAATATTTGCAGAATTTAAGGGCGAGCAGGCGTTAAGCTGTGGCGTGCTGTTTTGCGGGCAGGGCAAAAGCAGTTAACGATTCTATTGGCCGTTAAGACACGATGTTTACCACTGAACTGATGTCGCGAATGCGACCGACGACGTTGTTGTTGCTGGTTATGCTTGTGGCGATAGCGTGACCGTCGACTAGCGGCTGCATGACCAGTAGACGTCACTGCCAAAGCATCGCCAGCATCATCATCGATATGCACATTTACATTATTATCATCACAATGGACTGGCAGGTTATCACAGGAGGATTGACGGGAAGAGGCAGCTGAGGTGTAATTATCCAACAATTGGGTATATGCTTCCACATGATGTACATGGTGCGCATGCTGTTGATGCCCATGATGATGGTCATGTAAATGTTCTTGATATGTAGGCCGAATTGGATTGTTGTCATTTGTATTCACAAAACATGACTGTGCACGTGGACGCAATCTTGTCTGTTTCAACTGATCTTTTTGCCTCCGTTTAATATTGTCATCGTCTTGACCAGAACTGCTTGAGGTGTCACTATATGAATGATCTTCATCTTCATTACTAACATCACCAGCAGCGCTTAAGCCACTACCAAATAAACTTTCATCATCCGAGTCAAGGAGCTTAATGCGTATGACATCACCACCACCAATGCTATTACGTATTAGCCTAATGAAAGGATTTGTACTACGTTTATTATTACTTGGATTTCCGCCCATTACTGCGCGCAGTTTTGCTTCCAGATTGCTAGCCTTCTGATCGATTGCCTCCTGTTCGCGCTCCAATGCCTCTAGCTCGGATTCGATGTATGTCAGTTTATCGTTCTGTAAACAAAGTTAAAAATTATTAAAAGTTAAATATATATTAAAACGGATAGAGTCAAGACTCACTTTCTTTTCATGTTTTGGAGAAATCCTTTCAACAACAGCATTAAATGATTGCAAAGGACTGTTATTCCCATCGTTTAATCTATGACTAGGACTCAATTGCTCTGCCTTATCTCGGCTAGCATTTGATTTTTTTACATCAGTATAGGAATCCCTATTACTGCTGCCATTGTGTATAGGTGAAATGGTACGTTCTGGTGTATAGTTAAAACGCTTAAGCTTAGTTGGACTCGTGGGACTCTCAATGCTATTATTTACTGTTCCACCAGATTTACTACGTGTCTCCAATATAAGGCGTCGTGCCTGTTCACGCAAACGCTGTTGACGTTCCTCCTAATGAGAATTTAATACAAAACAAGGATTAGTTTTACTGAAAGGATAGCTAACATTATTTTTGTTTCATGCAAGCCACGCACAGAGCAACTCTCTCTCTATAATTTTGATGGTGCTACTTACATCGTTGGTATCGGTGCGCTCGTTACCATTGGAATTTTTAAACTTTTCCATCATCAGCTTAGCTTTTTCGCTCATTTCTTTGTGACGGGTTAAAATACGCTACGAAATTCCAAAAAAAAACAAAGAACCAAAAAACAGAAGCCAAAGCCGAAGCCGTAGCCGACGCAAAGCATTTGCAAATTAACATATAAATTAAACAAATCAAATCAAATCAAAGCAAACAAATAAATATAATACAAACTAGACAAATGACGACGTGCATCCAAGCTATCATTTAGCAATTGTGGCGCAAAGCTGTAGCTAAAACTCAATCAAAAATGAATGTACTAAACTTACGTTTGTAGCATCGATATCCAACGATGAAGGTGAAATGGTGTGATCCCTGTTAAGTTTTTGCATTTCCTGAAAGGAATCACCGCCAATATCCTGGGGTGTAGGCGATTGACTACCTAAACTTGTTTTTGTTGTTTGATTTGGTGTATGCGTTGCATTGATTGCATTCTTATCTTTTGTGGGCGATAGAACTTTACCCAAAATGCTCTTTGAGCTGTTTAGTATAAGATTTTTAACATCCTTTTTACTTGTTGGCGACAATTGTTGGTGTTGCTGCTGCTGTTGCTGCTGTGCAATAATTTCATCATCCAAAGAATTCTGATGCAATAACTGTGTTTTCAGGTGTGAGAAATTAATAAGATTCTGTGACAAATTGTCTGATTTATAGTTTCCAATGACATAACTAGATTCATCTGATGTTGGCCCTGAAACCAAAAAGATAAATACAATCAATAATAATGCCACATACAATTGATTTTAAAGGCTTACCAATTTGTTCAATTTGTAATTGTTTGCCTGTAAAATGGGCTCGCAATTGATGCAGATACGTCATCACGGCCAATTTATCTGGCACCGTCAACAGATTCATATCTCTTGGCTCAATGACACGCGGTATGCCCAAGGTTTCGGCTGCATCAAAGGCAATGCGACAGTTGCCTACAACTTCATGTGCACTTAGCTTTGACATATCTCTGTAACAATAAAATAGTTAAATATATTATATAAATAAACTAATTGTATATTTAATATTCTTTTGTTATATACTTACATCAAATCGGGCATGAAGTGATGTATTATGGCACAGAAGGCCATGCCATTGCGCCAGCTGGTTGTTAAGTTTGTTACTTTAACGTTTGGATAATCTTTGGTTACTTCTTTGCACCATTCAAGCAAATCCTGTCCTGGTGTGTTATCCTTTAATACAATCTTTTCAACAGGTTTCAGTGAGTTCGTTGTTGTTATTGTTGAAGTTTTTATCGTGGGTAACGCATTGCTAGCAGGACTTGCATCATAACTCTTCTTCAAATTCAATGGTTGAAGTTCGGGACGCTTAACATTGGTTACAACAAGCGGATCCTTTATGGATTTACTTTGTTCCCCAACAGATTGTGTTAACGATTCAGTTGTTTTTGTATTGTTATTTTTGCTGCTGTTATTGCTGGTGCTGTTGGTGATGGTGCTGGTAGTAGTGCTGGTGGTGGTGGGTTGTGTTACGCTTAGAACTGCTGTAGATTGTTCCGCATAAGAACTAACATCTGGTGATTTTAAATTCTCCTTTTCTGCAATGGATTCCTGCTTGCCAAAGTTAAGAGCTCTGCTGCTTGATGAGTTCTTTATAATTTGGCCCCTATCAGTGACTTGTGCTTGTTCCACAGGTGTCGATGTTACCATCTGATGGAATTTTTCATTACGTTTGGGTAACAATGAATCAATGGCAATGGGCTGCTCATCGGCTGTATCTTTGGTAGGTGTCCTGGGTGTAACAGGTTCTGGTTGCAATGCGCTAGGAGTCTTAAGTACCTCTGCATCAGCATCAATGGTTAAGGCTGGCTTTTGTACTGGCGATTTCTGTACGTTATCACGATCTGCTTCTAATTCAAAATGTAAATGATTAAATGACTCCGCCAATGGTGTTGGATCTTCAGACAATGAAGGAACTACCCACAACAAAAACAACATCAACATCAACATCAATAGAGGGATAACATATTAACACACACACACACACAGATTACGATCATAGACATTACGTTGTGTTCAATTGTGTGTCATGAGAACGTTGTGTTATATGGGATCAGGTTACAAATAGTTTCAAAGAAAAAAAATAAGAAAAAAATGTACGGAAAAAAATAAAAATTGTTTTAGTATATAGATACAACAACAAAGTACAGTATAATATATACATATATAAAGATAGAGAACGATACATAAAATAATTTATAAGTTTTAACTAGAGACTAACTTATTTCACTATAAATACATCTCTATTACCCTCAAGATACATAGTTATAAACAGATAATCTAGGTATACTACTACTATTTGAAGGACAATAACTATTATAATATATAGGTTCAAATATTTGGACTTACCACTTATAGGCGTTGGCACATCGATGCAACCATTTAAGCTCGTTGTCATCAATTCCAATTGCTGCGTGAAATCATACAGATTATCCGATATGTCACCAGAATTTTCCAAGTCTGGAATATCCTCCAAATCGTCAAGGGGCGCTACATCACAGTTGTTATTGACTGACATCATTGAGACAACGCTCTGCATATCCTCATCCCTTTAAAGAATATATATTATATTTATATTAAGCGAAATATATTGTATATATTATAGTATACTAACGTCGCCTTGCCCTCACGCAGAAAGACGCAGCTGATTGTCAGCTCAAGATCAGCGGATGTTATTTTCCGGGACACGGGTTTGAGGGTCAATGTAAAGCTCTGCTGTGTTGACTCAATACTAGCATATTTACGCATATTGATGCTAGCATTTGCTAAAACACGTTTTTTACCCAATAAAGATATCTAAAATGTAATATAAGTAATATATTTATATATAAACTCTGTGCGTGCTTAAGTGTTAATTATATTTACATCTTCGATTACAAATGTCCAGTCTTTGTCCTCGAGTTCGTGTGTGCGGGAATCCTTGAACAATGTTACCGATATAGCATGATTGTCGGGCACTGGCCATGTTATATTACCCACCAAAGGGTTCATCATGTCTGGTTCCCATGGCAACGGTGCGCTGGCCACACGTCTCGAGCGTCGCGTCCAAACGACCGATAGATTTGAGGGTCGCCTAAATAAAAAAAACCAAAACAAATAAGTAAAAGTTTCGTATATAATCTATATATATATATATATATATATATTTCGAGTATATTTAAAATAAGTTTAGAGACCAAGTAGAAAAGAAATGCGCAAAGTTCGAAAAAAAATGTTTCGCATATCTATTTGCTACTTTCTATTTATTTCCTACAAAGCTAAATATATATTTAAACATATATACGTTATATATATATATATATATATATACATATATAATATTTGTATAGTAGGTAAAAATTTGTTTACTATAAAAGAGGAAATCAATTAAAGACTGTCATATTACGACGCAAAAAAATGACAACACGAGGCAACAATTCTAAATTGAAATAAATATTCTAAAAATCTATAGATAAATTTTTAAAAACCTGTTGTTTTTGAAAACAAATGTTTATATTCATATACATATATATCTAAATATATATATTTATAATAATATTAATTATTATATCCGATTCGTAAGCCAACTTATTAATTAGATTAAATATAATAAAAATGGAAACAACTTTAACTACTTCTATTAATAAAAAAAATAGAATTTTATTTTTTTTATTCTTTCAAGAACTTGTAATACCTATATAAACAATGCCTGTATTAGTTAAAAAAAGTTTTTAATTTTTTTATATTTATGTGTGACGGTATCAATTGGTTCTTGGCACGATCTGTCTATATCTTATATCGTACAAAAGGCAAACAAAAGAAAGGAAAAGTTTTGCGCATGTGTTCAATGTGTTTTATATTTACTTTACAACATATACATATATATAAATATATATAAATAAATATATATATATATATATATATATATATATATATATATATATATATATATATATACATTGAGGGTTTTAGATAAGAGACTCATATTATTTTGTTTTTAAAATAATACAAAGAAAGGAAATAACAGTTGGGTCAAGAAAATGCGGGTAACCACATTATATTTTTAAATGAACTCAAGCACAGATAGGCCTTGACTTAATCATTTTTCTTATTAAAAAAATTGTTGTATCTTAAGTCAACAGGAAATGAATTAAAAATTGTGCAAGAATAAATAAAAGGAAACTTTTAAAGGGAACAGAAATTGAAATTTTTGAAAGAACTTTATATATATTATATACATATAGATTAATATTATTAGTATATTTAAATTTACTTACCATTTGGCGGTGGTCTCCAAGCGCAGATCATGATAGGAGGCAGTGAACTGAAACTTCGCCGCACGCTTATTAACCCGTTGCAAACGTTTCCAGACGCTGCCCATTGCTCGACCCACAGGCGATTTTAAGTTTTAAGAAATTTGCCTTTGTTTTGTGTTAATTTTTTGTTTTTTTTTTTCGTATATTCAAATATTTGTTTTTATTTAGGTTATGCGCCGTTTGCTTTAAAATATAATTGTATTTAACGCACAAATTCAATCGAGTAGCATTCTTTGGTCTATTTAGATGTTTATACTAAAAAGTGTAAAACTCATTCAAAATTAACACGCAAAATAGACAATAAAATTAACTATTATTTAAACTTTCTTAATTTAAAAAATTTGATTTACTAACAAAACAATAATAATATAATAAATTATATTAATAGTCTATATACAATTTAACTTATTATAATTTAGTTGAACCTTGTTTAATGTATAAAAAAATTTTGACAGAGTTCTCTAAATTTTAACAATTTCTTTAAAAAATCTATTTTTTATAAAACCCTAAGGATACTGGATTATGCAATAATTATAAATTGGTTTTCCCACTTTACTGTTGCTTTTAAGTAAATTGTTTTAAATAAGTTATCCAGCCTTAAGATTCTTCAACTTTCGGTAAAAGGCACTTGAAAGAAATGGTCTGAAGTGTGTAATATGATTGATTTGGCTTTTATCGCCTTTAGTTTTTCATTTGGAAAAACACTTGAAAACAAGGAAAAGCATAGGCATTGACCTGATCAATGGTATAAACTAAATTTACTAATATATCTTATCAATTGTATCAATTAGTAAACAAAGATAAAACTAGTTTAGCACTGCCCTTTAAGGGTTTTTTAAGGTAAATAACCTTATCGAATTGAGGAACATTTAGGTAAATAGAGAAATTAAATTGAATTAAAATTTTCATAGAATACAAAATTTATTTAAATTAACTATAATTAAGTTAACAACTGTTAAATGAGGCAGCAAAATATTAAAACTCTTGATCAACTGAATGAGTAGAATTTTATATACATATCTCATTATTATGATAAATCATCATTATAATATACGCGCTTATGTATATAAATCATTTTTGATTTTTATATATATATATATATATATATATATATATATATATATCCGCAATATTGTTTCTTTACATATACATATATATTCTCATACACATACGTTTGTATATTTATATGTGTTTGTAGATACAAACAATTTTACACACATCAAACTAGACGCGTCGGGTATGTCTGCGAAAACAACACTAAAAATGCTTGAAGATTTTTACAATTTTCTTTTCATGAAATTTTATAGAACACATAGATACATATATACAGACAACAAAATGTACATATATATTTATTTGCACATAATGTGACCTTTAGATGTCAGTTTGTTGTTTTTTCGTCTTTTTTTCACTTGCTTTAGTTCTAAAGATATTTTTTATTTTATTTCAAATAAATAACACAAATATCACAAATAGTTTTTAATTGTTTTAATTCACATACAATGGCATATTTATTCATGATTTGTATATGCAGCAACGTTTATATATATATACATATTTATATATATATAAATATAAAACAAAAAACATTGCTCATAGAAATCCATAGCAAAACATTTTAAAAAGAAGTTTGTATGTATGCACATACATATTTATATATATATGCAAATACTATGACATCACGCTCAGTGTGAAGTTAACTATTATATATGGTTTCATATCTATTAGGCTACGACAAGTAACACCTTCAAACATATTTGATACGGTTTCGACACTTTTTATCTATTATTAACACATTTTTAATAACATTTTATTTGACTCGTAATTCTTGCGACTCAAACAGACTGCAAAAGCGAACACAGCGCATAACGGAGACAAATACGCAAATATCTATCGCTGCATATCGAATAGTATCGATACTTTAAAGCCATGTAGCTTAATGTACAAGTACTTATATATACTATTGCAACGACAACTTTGAAATTGTTAATAATTTTGTAACATAGGAAAAAAACTATTTATAAAGTTGTCTATAATCAGATTATTATGTATTACCAAATAATTTCCCCCATTTCTTTTCGAAAAACAATCATTTGCTTTAAACGCAATCGAAATTCATTTGTTTATTTATATTTTTAAATCGTTTCGTTTAACATTAATTACAATTAATTAAAAAAATTAAGCGTGGCTGTTGTTTTTTTTTTTAGATTTATATGATCAAGAAAGAATGCATTTTTTAAATTGAATGTGTTGCAGCTATAAATCTACATATGTATGGATGTGTTGGCATGCGAATACTATGTATATGAGTCTTTAAATGTGTCTGGGGTTGTATCGCACCGGCGTGGCAGAGGGTTGGAACAAACGTTAAGAATTTGAAATTCTGTATCTTTAAAATACAAAAAAAATATTGGAGTTCTTAAAAGATTTTTTTAAAACTGCTATAGAAAACTGCCGTTACTAAAGACTAATGCATACATAAATACATACACACGCAGACACATACATACACACGAATATAAATATATAGATATATATATTGATATATATATATATATATATGAATATACATATATACATATTTATACATGTGTGAAAAATAAATATGTATGCAATATATATAAAAGTTAAGCATACACGCCATATATCACAAATAATTTGTTACCAATAAAAAAAAGAACAAAATTGAAATATCAACTACACAACCAATAATTTGTCAGACATTCGCTTTAAATATTTGAGTATACATATATGTAACCTTTCTTACTGCCACGCCGAATCAACGCCACACAGTATTTTCTTTTGTTTTTTTTTTTGTTTTTCTTCTTTCACACATACAAAATTTAAGATGTTTTGTTTGCCTGCGACTGTTTTCCTTGTTTGCAGAAGTCCTTATACGCACGCTCAGTCTCTTCATCCATTTCGGGATCTAGATCCAAATCATTATCTCTAACATCATAGTCATCACCATCGCTACCAGTAGCATCATCTTCGCCAGCAAGAAAATCGGTTTCTTCGGCTGTTAATTCGCGACCATCGGGTCCATAAAATACAGGTTCATCACTTAAACGTGGTGGCTCTGGTGGCCTAGCGGAAGCATCATCACCATCTTCTCCACCCAATGCATTCAAAACCTTTCGTCCCCAATTATTCTGTTGCAATGAAATTACATTGGCAGCCATTGCGTATTTACCTGGAGACTTTGCCTCAATTCCTTGCAATTCAGCAATTATTATTAGCATATCTTGCTGGCAATCAGCGCTAAGATCATAGCCAGCTAGTTTCAATGTCTGGCAAATGCAACGTACATTTTCAGCACTCTCACAGGCCAAAAGCTGCTTTAATGAGTATACAATATTAACAGCAATGAGCTGAATACGAGCATCATCGTCTCCACGTAACTGCATATACAGTTCAGCTAGGAAGAGGGCTGTCTCACGGACCTTTTGTTGCTGCTCAACCGATTGCATATACTTGGCGACCTCATCTTGATGATATTCCAGTTTGCACTTTAACAAGTTATGGAACAAGGAGTCTGGCTTGAGATTCAGCATATGCAATAGATTATACAATTTGGCTCCCATATAACGGAAATTTGGTTGTTCAATTGATTTCTCAAATATATCCTCCATGGCAATTGAAAGGACATAATTGTTACTTTCCATTCCATCAAAAATTGTCAAGAAACGTGCTGCAATTGTATCAAATTGTCCAGGATTCTATATAAAAGAAACCAATATTGGAAAAATTAATACTGCGACTTTCGTATATTGAATATTAAAATGTAAAAGAAACCAAGAACAAAAATGTTTGCTAGCAACTTCAATATCATAGTAAGCTTTAACTAATTTCTTTTCAAATTGTTCAAAAATGGAAAAGGGTTAATTATACAATTGTTTAAAACATACCTGGTTTAGGCAATGTATAACAGTATCAAGGTACTCCAATGCAATTGTTTCCATATCAGGATGGGACGATGCTGACGAGCTTGAAGCAGCGGCTGATGAAGTCGATGGTTGTTGGTGCTGGTGCTGCTGTTGCTGCTGATGGTGGTGTTGCTGCTGTAGTTGTTGTTGCTGTTGTAGTTGTTGTTGCTGCTGCTGCTGCTGCTGTTGTTGTTGTTGTTGTTGCTGCTGCTGTTGATGGTGATGGTGGAAATATTGCTGTTGCTTCTGGGGCTGTTGTGCAATTTGTTGGAATGAATTATTTAAATGTGGATGACGTTGAAATTTCACTTGAGGTTGCTGTGTGTGCTGTTGGTGTCGGTGTTGCATTGTTTGTACCTGCTGCTGCTGTTGTGGCTGTTGATAGTAATTACCCACCGCACCATTGCGAGGTGTCTGTTTACTTATACGCAGACCACTATGCACAGAATTGGATAGCTGCTGTACATCATGGTTAAACTGCTGATTTTGCTGATGATGATAATTTTGTTGATGCTGGTGCTGCTTGTAGCCATTCATATAATGTGACTGGTGTGGTTGTGCGTATGGTGTTGGGCCTGTCGATTGATGTTGGTGTTGATATTGCTGTTGTTGTTGTTGCATTGGTGGTCCGTTCTTACCCAACACACTATTCGATTGTAAACGTACAGGTATAAATATATTTGCGCTAGGCGACAGTTTTGACTGTGTAAAGCCACCCGCCACATCGCCAATTATTGGCGGCTGTACCGTTGATGGAAATCCAACAGCTGGACCAGCTGCATAAGCAGTCGGACCATATGCCACAGCTGCATAGTCATTAAATTGATGAACTTGATGCTGTTCTAATGGCATACCGGCTGAAAGTTGTGGATCGGCTGTGACTGCACCCCCTGGTACAGAATTCGGGCGACGTAATTGCTCGTATTGATCCTCGGGTTGGAAGGGTGCGCGGCATGACATTTCGGTAGCTGCGTCTGATTGAAATGCTATATTGAAAAAATTTAACGGCAGAAAAAGAAAAACGAAAGAAAGAGAAAAAAGAAATATGTACGTAAAAAAGAGTATTTAAATTAAACAAACATTTGTTGTAATTAAAAATGCAAATCACATTCTATCTCCATTGCGGTTACGTCGAGTGTAGCTAATTCGGTCAAAGCAGCGGACATTTTGTTTGGTTCCTTTTGAAAATAATTTTTTGTACTTTTATTATTTGCAAAATGCTGATTTCCACACCAAATCAAAGATGACTGAACTAATAATATTTTCTTAACATTTACTGTCACATCTATTTCACGTTATTTTCATTGCCTACCTTAATTGTCTTTCAATAATTTTACGTATACGTCGATGATATTTTTTCTTCGTCTTGCTTGCGTCGTCACCTTTTACTGCCAATTCAACTTTCTTTTCCTTCTTGCCCCTGCTTAAAAATGAGTATAAATGTATACCTTGTTTAATATTTGAACATCTAATTTTCAATAAAGCTACAAATATATATTTTTTTTAACATATACGTATATGTGTTTGAACATTTAACAAAATTTTTATGGATTATAATTTTCAGCCGATCTGGTTTTCTTACCTTTTAAGAAATTTCGTTGTAATTTATTGCGAATTACTTGTTTTCACCGCGACAGCTACACAGGGTTGATAATGATATCTATCAATATTCCGATATTTGGTATTAAATGGTTGTATTTTATTAACTTACAATGTGCATTGCAAAAACACACTCGTTGCAGTGAACATGCGTACTAATCCCAAATAATACAATTTTATCAATATGGCATCGTATTTAAAAAATGTGCTAAATTTTACTCTATTTGGTATTTTTTTCTCTTGGTCACACCAACAAAAGAGAACGACATATCTGTGCCAAAATATATACGCAAGTTGAAGTGTTCTTATGTTTTGTGTGCAAAATAAAAATAACATATAAATACATTAGAAATAATAATGCATATTTGTGATATAATAGAAATAGGTAAAAGATATTTTTAGCTATATGCATATGTATATATATATTTATTTATATATATATAAAAATAAATACATTTGTATGTTAACATTGTGCGAATTTAATACGCGAAATATTTAAATCTATTTATTATAACAAATGTCACATAGTTAAAGTATGAGCTTATAAATAAATAAATGAAATGATACCGGGAATGCCTATTAAATTTGAATACTATTGAGTAGTATTCATACATAGATAAATATATGTTAATATATTTGTAAACTATATTTGTGTTTTTGAATGTAGAAGTTCATTGACTTAAAGTGCGTGCTCTTCGCATTTGTATGTGTGTGTATATATATTTGCATACATGTGCGTGCTAATTGTACTTTGTATTTTCTTTTTATCTCAACAAATATTATTTTACTCAAGGACAGTTCTTATTTATTACGTTTTGTGTGTTATCAGTAAGTGCATAACATATCCACGGAAATCTTTAAAAAAAAATTTATCATGAGTCATTCAAACTGCAAAACCTGGGTATAAGCATATAACATTGTGTGTTTTTGACGGTTTTTTGAGTCATGTTTAAACATGACCCCGTGAAACGGTTTTGATTCTTGCTGTTAAATTAAAACTTAAAATACAAACTGGCTTTTCCTTTTATATGTGTTCTATTTATGTATATACAATGATTTTCTTTAAGTTGTTGTTTGTTCAGATTCCTTATATTAAGTTTGAATGTTATCGACATCCTTATTTGGTATTTCTATCTAAAAAATTCAATTTATATAATACGTGTTGTTAAAATTTTTTTTCGACTATCATAATGGTACCTGTAAACACACCTTGTAAAGGTTACATTTACAGGTTTACTTTATGTACATTGAAATGGGCTAAGAGGGAATATTTGGCTTAAATAAATTTTAAATTTTCACGTATATAAGTATATATATATTCTCGATGCTTTCTGTTCTCAATATACAAAAACGTATCGTTTATAAAGGCTTTTGTTACAACATCAAACAACTACTTTGATGACTAACATTACTATTTCTTGTCTACTACTTAAACCAATACTTCTATATATGTATTGTGCAGTCTTTACAGAAGAAAATATTTGTTTTAATATTAAATACTTTTTTTAGCCCCTTTGCCTTTTTTGTAAAAAAAAGAGCAAAGCGGAGCTATTGGAAATATGCAAAATCCAAAAGTATGTAACACATAGAAATAATCATCGGAGACCCCATAAAGTATATATATTCTGAATCAGGACGACAAGACGAGTTCATCTAGCCCTGTCCGTCTGTCTGTCCGTTCGTCCGTCCGTCCGTCCGTCCGTCCGTCCGTATGAACGCCTGTTTCTCAGAGACTATAAGAGCTAGAGCAACCAAACTTGAAATCTAGATTCGTTATGTTCGTACGCAGTACAAGTTTGTTTTAGATTTTCGAATTTCCTCCCCTGACCCCCGCAATTCGAAAAAATCGATTATTAAGCACAATTTTCCACCGATCAAATTTATTTTTGGTACACATCATTATTGGACCATTCTTGATCGATGTTGTGAGTCTGGGTAAGATTGATCAAAAATCTCGGAAGTTATAGATCATCAAAAGTGGCCTTATGGGCCCCGGGGGGGTATTGTAGTGCGCGCAAAATAAGAGCTAGAGCAACGAAATTTGGAACGTAGATTTGGTATGTTCGTACGCTATACGAGTTTGTTTTGGATTTTTCAATTTCCTCCCCTGACCCCCGCAATTCGAAAAAATCGATTTTCAGATACAATTTTCAACCGATCAAATTTATTTTTGGTACACATCATAATTAGACCATTCTTGATCGATGTTGTGAATCTGAGTAAGATTGATCAAAAATCTCGGAAGTTATAGATCAGCAAAAGTGGCGCTATGGGCCCCGAGGGGGTAATGTAGTGCGCGCAAAATAAGAGCTAGAGCAACGAAATTTGGAACGTGCGCGCAATGGCTACGTGCAGAACTGTGTGTATGTATGAGTATGTGTGTGTATGGCTGTATATGTAGGCAACGGGGCTCTTGTAGTCGGGTACACTCGACTACAGACTTCTTACTTGTTTTTAATTTCTAATCTTAGGCATATAATTATATTATATATTTCTTAGCTACCATATATTTAATTATATATCCATAAATAATATAATATGTTACTAATAACGTAATGTCTAATATAGTCTTATCTCGGTTTAATTTAACCTTCAAAATAAGTGCATTGACCTTCTTTGTTTGATGATGTCATGCCTCCTTTATACTTATAATTGTATATATATTTTATAATGACAAAAATTATTTCAATTTCTTTTTTTACTCGTTTTTTTTTTTTAATACAGGAACTTATCGATCACAATGAGCTACTCCATCAGCAATAAGCTGAATCATGGATATAGGGATATAATCCCTGTTTTTCTTTCAAATTTTAAAGATTGGAATTGTAAAGATGTGGAGAAATCGTTAAGGGAAATATTATCGGATAAAGAAGTGGATAATATAATAAGTAATACACAATTCTTGCAAAGATATCTCTTATTTTGGATACTGCGGGATAAATCACATCAAACAGTTCAAACATTTGTAGAAGCTACACTCAAACCTGAATATGACTTTTTAAGGTGTCCAATTGAAAAAGAATTTCACCAACCGAGCCCCAATACACAAAAATATATATATGAAGTGGATACTTTATACAATAATAATCAAAGATTTACAGAATATAATGTATCAAGACTTGAACCGTACATGCAGCTGGAGACAGCTTTACTCAAACTAAAGCCATCCAAGAACGTTTTAGTTCAAGGCGTGCTTGGTGCTGGTAAGCAATGGCTGGCCTTAGATGTTTGCTCCTCATACGAAGTACAAAGAGCAATGGATTTTACAATTTTTTGGTTTAATGTACGGAATTGTGTAACACCAGAAAGTTGTCTAGATCTGTTACAATCGTTTCTACATCAAATCGCACCAGAGCTAAGCACAAATTTTAAACTCAGTGTTGATTTACGTATTGACAGAGTTAAAACCGATCTAAAACATATCCTTAAAAAGAAAGGGTATAAAAATTGTCTTTTAGTTTTACGCAACGTTCAAAATGAATACACATGGAAGGCTTTTAATTTAGGGTGTAAAATGCTGTTGACTACGCGGCAAAAAAGCGTTGTTGACTATCTATCTTCAAAGACAACAACCCATATAACACTGAAAGATTCACTTACAGCCACAGAAGTAGAAGATCTATTTGCCAAGTATCTACGCAAGCAACCAGATGACTTAATTAAGGATCTTATTAATCAAACCAAGTCAACAAATCCACTAAAACTAAGTATTATCGCTGAGAACATACGCGATGGTATTGATAATCCAGAGAATTGGAAAAAGTAAGCTAACATTATTATATACAATATACAATTTTATTTTTTGTGCAAGTATATCTAATTTTTTCTTATTTTTTGTTACAGGGTTAACTCTGATAAATTAACAAATATTCTTAATAGAACACTCAAAGTATTGAAGCCAACATTAAGGAAACAGTATGAAGCTTTATTTACCTTTCCGGAAGAAGCCCAAATACCTATTAATGTGAGTTAGCATTATATACATATATATTACAAAGCATATTTAAATTTTTATTTTTTTTTTTAAGTTACTAAGTGTTGTGTGGTCTGTAGATAAACCAAGGGAAGTCGTCAATTGCTTTAACAAATATTCGTTTGTAGATATTAATTCAAATCGTCATACGATTACACTACCCAATATTTACTACGAGTTAAATATAGCAATTGAAAATGAAACTGAATTGCATACAAAAATAATTGATCATTATAAGTATGTTATTTAATATATCATGTAATCGTTTTAAGAAGTTTAAAAAATAATTTAACGTCTTTGTATAATTTAAGCATACTTGGAATATTTATGAAATCGAATGACTTGCTGTTGTTGGATCTAGATTGTTATTTTTATAGTCACATTGGACATCACCTAAGCAAATTGAGTGATAAATCAGAGATGGTGAAACTGTTTCGTTTAGTTTTTCTTGATTTTCGGTTTCTTGATCAGAAGATACGTAATGATACAACACCGTGGCAAGCTCTTGGCTCTATTCTACATACACTGCAAGATCTTAAATTTTATAGGCCGCAAATAGTTGGTAAGTTGTTAAATATTGCATATGAAACGAAAAATGATAGTAAATATGTTTTTTTTTTAGATGGTGATACGCATTATAATAATTTAGTTGATGATCTACTGGAATTTTTGCCAAAAGTTGAAGAAAAGTTAATAAGATCGAAGTTTACTTGCCTTTTGGGTATTGCATTGATGTCAGAGAAAGGTCCAGTCTTTGATGAAGCATATCGGCAGGTCCAAAGATTTCCAAAATATGTTTGGTTTACAGAACAGTAAATATTTTATTTTATATACATATACATATGTGTATTCAGTATATTTTACCATTTTATCATTTTTTAATTATTTTAGTGGAAGGTTTCATCAACATCGCCAAATCATCAATTTGGGTGAAAATCAAGTTCGTCATGCAATCTATTTGAATACTGACTTTTGTCTAATGGCTTTAAACGACAGTCGGCTACTGTGTACTGACGTTTCACTTAAAAGTGATACAACCTATTTACTTAAGGATGAAAACGAATCCGGTGATATCATTGAGATGCGTGTGTTCAATAATCAAATGAACCTTTTAACGCTGCATAGTAATGGCAGTTTAAGGCTTTGGTCACTAAAACAACTTCAATCTGGGCAAGCTTCTCTTCCAGCACAAGAGCCTAAACAATCGAAATCATGCAACATACAGTTGGTAAACAGTGCAATTAAACGTCCAAATGCTAACAATACGGAACAGAATATATCAGCGTTTTATATTGATGAAAAGATTCGTAAAGAAAAAGCAAAGGAAAATACAACAATAGAACTGCATGTGGCATACAGTAATGGTGACATTGGTATATGTTACTGGGAATTTGATAAGAATATATTCAAACAATCGCATACACCAATTTTACAGACACAACAGAAGAATGTGCGTTGCTTTTCCAAAATCTTAGAGCGATTTTATGTGCTTTGTACAAATAATGGTTCCTTAACTGTTTGGGATTTGCGCTGTAGTTCTCAAGAGAAACACCTTGCAAAACATAAAAAGGATGCAGTTCTTTCAATGGAAACCTATATCGAACGTCTTCAAGATAACACCAAATATACAATCGTTCTGCTTATATTTCAATATAGCGTTTGGCGTCTAAAATTTCAACACACCGAATTCAACAATTATGAAACTATTAACGAAGAAAGATTAATCTTAACGGATATAGATGATAAGGCCGTTATTACATGTGCCAAAATTTCAAATGATGGTCATTATCTTGTGCTAGGCACATCCGAGGGATTGGTTGTGTATGATTTAAAACTATCCGAATGTGTGTTACGTAGCAATGTCAGTGAGCATATTGTCTGCTTGGACATTTATGATAAAACAATGGAATATATTGTACTTTGTGGTGCACAGGGAAAACAGTTCTTAAATGTGCATACATTACGTAGCGTGGAAAATAATAACGATGCACGTGCACGTCTTGAACCGACTGTTTACTTATGTCCGCTAATGGAAATGTCCGATAATAGCAAAATATATATCGTTGATAACAAGCAACGTATACATCAAATCCAAATGACAGTAGATAACAACGATATCTCCAGGAAAACTGACAATTGGTCAATTATTACAACGCCTGAATTGCCACGCAATAAACGTATAACCGCATTATGTGCCTGCACAGATGATACGATATATGCTGGATATAGCGATGGTGCCATCTACAATATAAGTGACAACAAAAAGTTAGTTCAAACTAGCATCACAGATCCAATTTACTACTTAAAACAAATCAATTCGGATATATTGATTGCCTCAACTGACCACAAACAAAAGACTATAATCTTTCCGATGTCAAGTATAGAATCGCAGCCGTATGATGAAATGGCCACTAGCGCATCTACACCACAGATTTGGCCAATTGAGTATTTATTCAATACGCTATACGCGAAACTGTTTAAGGATAAGTTTTTGATTATGGTATCGGAATTTGGAGTCTGTGTAAGTAGGCCCTAATCCTTTAAAGCTATTATAAACTAATCTATGGTTATTTAATATTGTTTAGTTTCTTGATTTGAATGATTTGCATACACAAGGCAATGAGGAACTTATTGATAATGCCGAATATGGTGGTGTGGCTGGTTTTCATCTTAGAAACAATCTACTCTTTTTAGCATTTAGAGAAGAAACTATTATAGTAAGCCATTAATTAATTTAATTATAATATCCCTTTTTAAAAAATTTAACTCTTTTTATAGATTTACAGATTCTATATAGAAAACGATAAGTTATACTATAAACTACTACATAAAGGGGAGATTCATCAGGATGTAAATTATCTGACTGTTTCTGATGATTGTGAACTTGTTGCACTTGGCTTTAAGGATCGACACATAGAGGTTGGCACTGCTTAAATCATTATTTTGATCATTATATTCAGTAAATCGTAATTCATTTAATGTTTTTTTTTTGTAGCTTTATACGTTTGTGGACAATTCCTTGAATCATATATATACTATTAAACAGGGTGAAGAATTTTGCCCTGAACATAACCTTCGCTGTCCCGTTATGAAGCTAAGATTCTCACCTTGCAAACAGGTTCTTGTCAGCTGCGCGGAACAGTTTTGTTTTTGGAATGTGAAGCATATGCGTAATAATCAGGCAGAGCGGTTTAAGGCGCAGAAAAAAGAAGAAAAAATAGAAGACCGAGAAGAAGTGGATGCATCACCTTGGTCGGGAACAACACCTATGGATGATGATATGTCACATCTTGTGTGTAATCCAGCTATGAGAAGTGAAGCACATCTTTGGTCAGAGAAGTGTGGTAATGCTGTTTTGCCAGAATTACTGGCATGCATTAAGTTTGTTGGCAACGATGCACGTTACTTCTACTGCAGTCCACAGTTTACACAATTTTATATAATTGACGACGAGGGAGTATTCTATCACCTAAATGTATTAGATTGTTCTAGTAAACCCAAACTGAAACCATTAACACTTGCACCAACTCCTATGCGTGAGATACATCATCATACCATACGCCACGCTATAGAAATGCCTCGAACTTCCACTGATATAGTTATACAGAACAATGAAGGCATTGATGTTGTTGGTTGTCAAATAAATACACCGACTGAAGAGATTGTGGATCAAACGTGCGGCCCATTACGGCGCACTGAATCTGGACAAACTCATACTGCATTGTTGGGATTATTACTTTATTACCTAGTTATATTATTCTTGCACTGCCTTAACATGGATGCAACAGCGGCGTAGTGCATTCAGCCTCATAAATGGAGTGATATTTGAGTTTTTTTATTGCCACATGCTAAGTCAAAAGGATTCTTTCAAGGCAATAGAAAATGGAGTGATAATTAAAGCAAGTACAATATTTTGTATGCATTTTATACACAGTTATTAACAAAAATCGATAAGACTTTTCTAATCAATACTAATCAATGTTATATATATATATATATATACATAAATATATTTACCTATGTATATTTACATATTGACCAAAAAAGTTATATAATATACGAGTATTTTTTGTCTTCCATATAACAAATCTTTTAATTAATATGTTTAAGCGAATATACTAATATACCAAAGGTAAAAAGGACCTAACGGAAATGTTCAAAATAGAAAAGTGTTTAACAGGTAGAAATAACCTTATATGTATCTAATGTATATGAATGTTTGTGACTGTATGTAGGCAAAGGTGTTCTTGTAGTCGGGTACACTCGACTACAGATTTTTCACTTGTTTTATATATACATCTTAAATAATTCACTTATAATGTTTTGGAGTGAAACAATCTAAGGAATACTAGTAGATTACCATAGGACCTTATGGCTATCGATAGATTAATAGGGGTTGCTATTTTATAGGTGTATCCAACTATCACATGTATTGCTCAAATCCAAAATCAAAAGTTAGCTAAAGGTGTTACATTGTCGCCTTTTGCTTTTATTTATTATAAAATATAAAAAATACAACTTGAACTTAATCACTGAATTCTAGTGGGATAATAATTTTAATATACTTATTGAAAAATTTAGTGAACAAAAAGACTAAAACATAAAAATTGATTATAAAAATTTTTAAATAACTGGAAACACAACATAACATTATTAAGATCATTCCTAGAATAAAAGATCGGATCTTCTAAGTTTCACTTTTCGATTTCGTAGAGTATAGGTTCGGGAACAATCTGGATTATCGGCTTCATTTTCATTGAAGTGCTGGCTAGATCGTGATGAACTTTTCTCTATGGACATGTCCTCTTCACAGTCTTCTAATTTTTCAGTACCCAGAGCCGTTTCTCCGTCTCCACTTATATTACCTTCATCATATGTAAATTGAAAGCGACGTACATTTTTTTTGGCACTGAATATAACTCCTCGAGCCGCATTTTCACGCTTAACGGTTCCTGGTGTTTTTAAGATAGACATGCGTGATACCTTATTAGCTTGTGGACTTTGATGTATGGACATACGTGATCCCTTAGTGGGTGTGGTCTCCTGCATAAACTTCTGTTCTGTTGCGCCTCTTAAAGCGGATTTGAGCAAACCATTTGCATTCGAAGGTCGATTGCCACTGCCAACGGACATACGTAACACAGTTCGCGCTGGTGAAAAAGATTTACGATCCCGCACTATGACAAACCGATGCTGGGAGTGACGCTTTGGCGACGCATTGGTCTGACTCTGATCGTCCACTAAATCTTCAGCTGCCTGTTTGTTGTTTCGTTTCTCTGCCATAGCCTTGCGCAGAAAACTTTTTAAGTTACTGCTAGCCCGAGCGCTTGGCTTGGGTTTAGCTTTAGGCAAAACTTTCACTTTGCGTTTAAGTTTAGGCAATACCGCCGTATCTGGATCTACCCAGTCATTCGCTCTCCAGCGTACCAGATTCTGAAAACGTTTGTCAACATTTTCACTTTGCAGACGCACCATGTCCCACCAACCTTCTAAATCTTCAGCTAACACTGGTTTGGTAGCTTCACTACCATCATTGGGTAAAAGTCCAACACCCGTGGCACCTGCTTCACAACGATCAATAAGGCTTTTAAACTGCATAAGTTTCTTGCTAGTTAACAACTTTGTTTGACCAATAGCTGCATCTATCATATCTTTGCCGCCAGTCTCTACAAGACGTCCCTCATTTTCGCTACAGTATAAAAGCCATTGATCGCAGAGTGCATGCAGCCGGGTCAATTCCTTGTCTAGCTGTAGTTGAAAGTATTGTACTGATTCCAATGTGCGACGCACTGCAATTGGTGTCTCCGGTTGCGATTGACCTTCTTCTTGCAAATACATGCTGTTGCGTTTCTCTCGCTCTACCCGGGAATTCACTTTGCCACGTGACACACTTACAAAGGGACTTAAATAATTTGATTTCTTTTCTGCATTAGGTGGCGGTGTCTGTGGAAGTAGTGTTAACCCATCGACTCCTTGAGTTTCATTGTCACCTAAGTATATAGAAACAATTTTAATTAAAAGTGGGTTCAAAGAATGATTTGTTGTTAATGACTACCTGTTGCTGCGGCGATTAAAGTTTGCGACAAATTATTATCTGTAGGTGATTCTAAGATTGAATTTGCTTCCGAATAGCGAGTAAAGTTAAATTTACGTTTCGGTTGTTCATCCTTATGCGCTGGCATCAGTTGTCGCTTAACTGTTGACGTTGGAGTATTAGAATTTGAGCCAGGTATGACTGGACTTATTTTGGACATTTCGTCATACGCTTCCAATGGATTTCCAGTAGAGTTGTTAGACTTTACCTGCGTTGATGTAACCTGTAACTCAAATGGATTCTGATTGTTTGTCTGCTCTAATGGAGTATCGGGGGGCTGTTCATCCGTTAAAGCTTGTAGTAGTTCTTGTCTCAAGTTATGCACTTGCTTTACCCGTTTCTGTTTCGTATCGGGTGCAGACCTTTTAGCCTTCATACGCTGGGATAGCTGTGAATTGCGTTCCGTGTTACTATTTATAGTCTTTTTGACAGCTGACTGAAATTTTCCCACAGCACCACCTCGTATAGGTTTAGCGATGTTGTTTCTGTTCGTTGTGGTGGGTACATTTCCCTGCGGCATTAAACTCGGCGGCTTTGTTACAGCTGAAGTCCCCACTTTTGGATTAGTTACGGCCTTCGATGTTGATATTGTAGCCTTATTATCAATTTTTGCCAATGGTTTTGGTGCAGCAGCGATCTTTGCCGATGCACCAACTTTTGGTTTCCCTGTAGCTGCTTTCATTGCAATTGCAGTGGCATGTTGCTTCTTTGGGGCACCTGTGGGTTTCAAAGCTGCTAGAGCAGCTTTTGAGTGTACCGCCACACCCGTTGCTACAGTACGCATTGGTTTTGCGAGTGAGCTTGTAGTATCCACAGGTTTTGGTTTAAGTGAAACAGTAGTAGCGACCGTAGTCTTACGATTTACTATCGCGCTTGAAGCAATAGGCGCCTTTGCTTTTGCTGTAGAGTTGGTGGTAGCAGCAGCAGTGTTTAGTTTATTATCAGCGTTTGTAGCCGAAATGGTGTTTGGCTGAACAACAGAGCTGACGGCACGAAGGACTTTGGGCTTAATAACGAAACTTGTAGCAGTAGCAAAAGCTTGGGGTTTTCTTGTAGCCGTCTGTGGTAAAGGTAATGGGTTTTCCGTTGACTCTTTAATTTTTTTTAAATTAACAACAGTATATGTGGACCGGCGTTTTGGCGGTTCAAATACCGCGTTTGAAGGTACAGAAGCTTTGTCTATAATTGCTTGGTCGGTTTTGCATCCCTTTTTCTGTAAACTCTGTTTTTTAGCCTCTGCTTTCCACTTGAGAAACCTTTGTAAGTATTTTTCTTGACGTGATAATTTTGAATTTGTAGTTTCATTTGCTGATTCTGGTGTTGGTTGCTTATTTTCTTGGTCTACTTTATTTGTTTGTGTTGGCGGTGAATTTTTGTTTTTTTCTTCCGAAAACATTTTTGGAGGAGTGGGACTGACGCTTATGATGCGATTGCTTTGGAAACATTCGTCGCGTTTCTTGGTGCGGGAAATGCGATTGTGTTCCCGATTAAGTTCATTGTAATTTCGCGGACTAAGCGCCATTAACTGTGTCTTGAATAAGGCTTTATGATTTTCCATACTAGCAAAACTTAATATTTCTTGAATGCAAAATTTCACTACACAACCGAGAAACTATGCTTTCTGCCAAATGCCGCTACAAACGCTACTTTTCAAAAATGGCGAGGAGAGAATTTATCAAATTGACATTCGATAATTTTAATATAACTTGCTCTATCGATAGAAATTTGTATAAGCGCTTGGGGCAGCAATATTGCCACCCATTTAGTTTCAGTGTGACCGTGCTCGCTTTATCTCGCTTATAAATTATATTTATACATTTTCAAATAACATAGTTTACGTCCTGACAAGAGGTAATAGTGTATGTAGGAACAAACGTTATAAATCTTAAACAGAACTGCCATAAGGTAAATGAAAAAACAGATATTAATTTTCACGTGAAATAAGATAAAGTGAACAATACAAAATTCGCCGAATATCATATCAGCTTGTGTTTGTATGCTCTTGTGCATGTGTATGCATGTTTGTGTGCATGTGTGCTTAGTGGGGTTAAAAAATAAACAACAACGTCAGCGATGAGCATAGCAGCATTGCCAACAGAAATTATACGCCCTATTCTGTAGATTTTAAATTATCTTTCTCAAACAATAAATGAAACATAAAACGCGAGTTACCACTGTATTATTAAATTTTTTTATATTAGTATGTCTACTTAACAATTGCTGAATCATAAGACATTTATTTTATTTTATATTCATTTGTTATCGGTAGTCGCTAGAATATATTCGGTTGGCAACGCTGTTAAACTCAATTCGTTTTTCTCTTTCTCTCCTACACAAAAACACACACGGCTGTCATTCGCAGTCGTTTCGCCGTGAGTGCCGCTACCACTGCGCGTTTGTTACTCTGTTGCTGGCCTGGCTGCGGCCCCGTCATCGTCGTCGGTGTATTTTTAATCACTTTTCTCGCTGCCAGTGTCTTTGAAAATATTCTAAAAATTTAAAGACGTGCAAACAAAATATATAAATTATTGTTTATATAATAAGTTTTAGTTATGCGTTGATTCTAAATGTATGTGAATTTTATATCTTTTTCAACGTCAAGCTAAGGGATCAAACCACGAATAACACGTATTTGTGCATACACATATGTATGTGTGTGTATAAAACTTAATGTGTATATGTATGTGTCCGTGCGTGTACAACAAGGCTGATTAAATAAATATAAAATAAAATAATATACATAAAAATAAATCTAAGCTTAACTAAAGTTAACAAAAGAATCGACAACCACAACAACAACAAATAAACAATTCAACAAGCATCAATTAAAACATTCACCAGCCAATACAAAATGGAAGCAATTGCCAAACATGACTTCTCCGCAACTGCCGACGATGAACTTAGTTTTCGTAAAACTCAAATTCTAAAGGTAAACGCAAATGTCATACTATTTTAAGTTATTCTAAGTACAAGCATGTGAGTAATTTTCACTGTAATTTTGGATTATATTTACATACTTATACATAAATGCAACATATTATTTATTTTGCTGTTGAGTCCTTTTTACATACACATTGTTATGCTGTGTGTCTCTCGTTGTATGCATAATTTGTTAGAAGCGACGCGGTCGTTGCCCACGCTAACCCACATTCCTTACCATAAGCTAGCTGACTGCTGAATGTATTAGTTACAAATCGCATAGTCGCCAGACAACGCAAGCAGTTCAAAGGTACATCCCAGGAAAAGAATAATAATATATGGGAACCCTTATACATATTGTATTATATATACATACTTGAGCCTTGGATTTCTTTAAAACTGACATCCGCGCCCTCAGCCAGATTCAGACCAGACCAGACCACTTATACAAACATACAGAAAGGTGTTGAAAGTAAGGTTAGCAAGAAATATTTAGAGTGATATAATTATTATTTGAAATCATTCGTTGATTCTATATTTTAAAATTAACAATAAACCAAGTTTGCGATTATCTATTTGGCTGCCGATTTTTCTTCTTTTCGTAGAAAATCAGCTATACATCTTGCATGCACCCCAGCTGGAGACAGTATCCCAAGGCCCTAATTCTGCTGGCGAGTCTGGTTTTGTTTTTGTCTTAAAAAAAATACCTTCTTTACATCAAGCAGCCGCTGCCATTGCCGTTCCCCTTCCCTTCTCCGCTAATCCTACAATCTTGTTTTAAACTCTCAGGTGTGCGCTTGCCATTCCTGGGACCCTTTAAGCCATTGGATCTCTTTGTTTTGGCTGGCGAATTTTCTGGTTTTCTTGTTGTCAGGCGGCTCTTGTTGTAAGCTGCAACTGTGGCTGGCTATAATTCTTGCTTTTATTTTTCAGCCTATTCGCTCTTGTCGTAGGTCGCAGTCAATACTCAGCAGGGCAGGTTTTTTTTTGCTCTTTTTATTCTTCTTATTTTAGTTATTTATATTTTTTTTTGTTTCTTTTTAGCTTTTTGCAGGGTCACTTTAAAGTTTCCATTTAGTTATGTTTGATTGATGATGTCAATGACTCTGAATTTTTTTCCTTTATCAAACAAAACAGCTGCTATTGTTGATTGGTGTCTGTCGAAGGTTAAGCAGGAGCATTTCCATTGCATTCAATCGATTGCTTAAGCGACTGTCGGCTTATCAGCCACAGCTGATAACGCTACAAAAGTTCATTTAACTCGCCTAATACCGGTTATCACAAGCTAAAGACAAAAGTGGCAGATAATGTTAGCCATTGCCAGAGACCGCTTCAGGTTTTGGTCTTAGTCATGTTTACCCGTCATACCTATAGCTTATTTTGGGTTTATAAGATAAAAAAAAAATATATATATATATATATATAAATATATATATATAAAAGAAACACTTCTGAATGTAGGTGAAAATATTTTGATTATGATTCATTGCATAATGAGTTGGAAATTTTAATATTGGAATATTCATTATATCTTTCCAAATTAAGAATGTATTATAACTGTGCCTGAGTGAAAGAAATTGAAGGTTTTAATTTGCAGTATATTGTAATATGGTTAAGTTAAAATATAATTTCTATTTTATTACTTAAAGTTGTTAACTTGAAAACACTTGGGTTTCAATGTTAAAAATATCATCAGAAGTCATCATTTTTAGTCATTAAATATAACATTTGGGTCTGAAACGTGACAGTTTGGAAAGATTTATTTGTAGCATATAAACAATAACCTAGAAAATTAACAAATATTTACTTAACGTCTACAAAAAACTTATAGACAAAATGGTTGTTTATCGTTTATTGTTTTGTTTTGTGTTTTTACTTGACGAGTGATAATATTATAATTGATTTCTGTTGTGATCCCACAGATGCCAAGCTTACAGATCGTTAAATATAATACATGGAAATTTACTTGTACTTTAAAAACGTTTCACTGAATACCAACAAACTCAAACAACAACAACAGCATCAACCCAAACTAGAACCACTTGGAATTGGTATTACCTAAAAATAAACAGAATTACATTTTCTCTTTATATATATACTGTGGGATGATTGGAACTTTAGAACTTTGTATGCTAATTTTCTTTTTTTTTTTGCCAGGCAGCTAAGCGAAAACATTTGACAATAAACAAAAACAAATGTAATTGCTCTTTTTACTATATCTATATATGTATATGTATATATAAATACCTATATACATACATATATATATATAAGAGAACAACGTGATCAATTCTCTTGCTGAAAACGGTATTCAACCAACCGATAATCATAATATTGTCGCGCTAAACTATATATACTATATATATATATATATATATATATGTATATATACTGGAGCGTCGTACTTGCCAAATACATACATATATATAATGTCACTTTCACAGTCTGTAGTACATAAACTTAAATACATTAAGTATTTTCTATGTTATTTCGTGCGCTTTACAGTTTTGCTTTACAGTTTTTATTCAGAAAATTGACCTTCCCATTGCTTTGACCCTCAACCATATTTGCAGGTGGAGTCAAAATTAAAAATTGAAGGTGTTTTCAACATAGGAAACAAAAAAGTGAATTATATGCGTTATGCCTTATCATACAATTCCGGGCTAAATCTTTAACAAATATTTAAATCTTTAGCTGATATATGTTTAAAATACATACAAAATTGTTGTAATTTCTTTGTTATAGATAAAGAAAAGGTGTTTTCCCATAAGTAATTTATTTATATAATTATTCACTTCAATTTCTTTTGCCATGAAATAGTATCGATTATTTAATAGCTTCACTAGAAATTTCTATCGATCTAATTGGGTATTGGAAAAAAAATAAAACAGAAATTCGCCTCCCCTAACTCTGCATTTTCCTCTTTAAAAGGGGTTCTGTATCAGTCGTGCATTCACTCCCTCTCTCTCTCACTCTCTCTCTCTGTCTCTCTTTCTGTCTTTCTCACTCTATTACTACCGCTCTCTTTGACTGACTATTTGTTAAGCTGTTAATAAACTAAGCTCATAGTAGAAGGTGCCTTTAGCTGCTGCCCGATGACTCAGTGCACATATTTGTTATGGGATGTACGCCCTTGACTAGTAGAAAATATTGCATATATATAATATATGTTCATACATACATGTATATATATTGCGTACTTAACTTGTTTCAAAAAGCTTATCATATATATATATATATAAATATATGCGTTCATGCGTTTTGTTTACTTTGAAGCTCTTATGTGTTATGGCACCAGATATATACAGTCATGTTTCTATCTGTAACTTGTCGCACTTATCGCATTTTATTTTAATTTATTTGTTATTTGTTTGTTGTTGTTCAGTTTTGCTGTAGTTGATTGCATGCTGACACAGTTTGTCTGAAGCGAGCAAACAATTGAAAATTGTGTACAAAAATCTGCAGAAAATTGGAAATGCTTCAGAAACGAATTGAATACACAATACAAATATATATATGTAGGTATATATAATAGTATATAAATATGTCCATATAATCGACTACAATTGGTTACCAATCGAATGTGACTCATGTGAATTTCCAAATTGTAATATATGATGTATACATATGTATGTATAATTTAACATTGAATGACAAGCATCCGTTCAGTCTTCGAAATTGTCTTTTTTCGGCCTTATCTTTTTTTGGGTTTGCTTATATATATAACTGTATGCATAACATTTAGATAATACGATTTCTAATCAAATATTTGCTTTACCTTATAGATATTAAATATGGAGGATGATTCCAATTGGTATCGTGCCGAGCTGGATGGTAAAGAAGGTCTTATACCCAGTAATTATATAGAAATGAAAAACCATGAGTAAGTTAACAATAAAATTCAATACGTTTTAAAAGTTTCATTTTCATTTTCAATTTAAAATTTCTATTTATATTTTAAAGCTGGTACTATGGACGCATCACACGTGCCGATGCCGAGAAGCTGCTGTCGAATAAACATGAAGGTGCTTTCTTGATACGCATCAGTGAATCCAGTCCCGGCGATTTTTCCCTATCCGTCAAGTATGTAGATTCGACTATTATTTAATATTTAATAATACACAATATTTTATATCTCTGACCGACCTCCTTTATTTATCATAATATAATAAACAGATGTCCCGATGGCGTACAACATTTTAAAGTGCTGCGCGATGCACAAAGCAAATTCTTTCTATGGGTTGTAAAATTCAATTCCCTCAACGAATTGGTCGAATATCATCGAACAGCGAGCGTATCCCGATCACAGGATGTCAAATTGCGTGATATGATACCTGAAGAGGTATGTATGCATTAATATAATTATTAAAAGTTTTTAAATTATTTAAAAATAGCATTAAATCGCGTGTTAGATAAAAATGTAAACAAAATGATTTTGTTTTTATTATTATTTAGTAGTAAAATTGATTAAAAATTACTTCGGTTGTTGTGTGCTGGGATGTGACGCGAATTTATTTTATAAATATAAATTACGCGACACAAACACACACACACACACACACACACACACACCTACACAAATATACACATGGACTATATAATTGAGGCCATGCCACAGATAGATTCACATAAACAAAGAATGCTGCCAAATGTATATAGAGATACAGAAAGAAGAAATAGAGAATAACTAATCGTGTTTCTTTTTATGTTTTATTATATAGATGCTCGTTCAGGCGCTATACGATTTTGTGCCACAGGAATCTGGGGAATTGGACTTTAGACGCGGTGACGTCATCACCGTTACAGATCGTTCCGATGAGAATTGGTGGAATGGTGAAATCGGCAACAGGAAAGGCATTTTCCCAGCAACCTATGTAACGCCATATCATTCATAATAAGATACAAAACTATCTTCCTTCTCCACCCAAGCAACCAACCAACACACACAAACAACAAAGCTAATGGAAAACACATAAATATAAAAATACATATATACATACATATTAATTCATATATATTAATATATATATATATATATATATATATATATATTGCTGCATATATAATTTATTATATATGTAGCATATAGTATAAAACTATAAGCATAAAACCGAATGCATTTTTTTACGTTTTGGACACGCACTTTGTAAACATATTCTAAATTGTAACAAGAAGAGAAAATGAAAGGAAAAAGAAGATAAAGAAAAATAATAAATAATAAACTGACAACTGCATCCACTTTAAGTATATAAAGTTGGAATTAATAAAGTGCACTATATAATTATTGTAACAGAAAGATTTTTGATATAAATATATATTTATATATATATATATTACATATATATTTTAAGTTCGACCCAATGTAATTGTTCAGTGCTTCAAAATATGTACACTCACTCTCAATGTGCTATTTGTGTGTGTGTATGCAAGTATGTATGTGTGTGTGTATGAAAGAGAGAAAAATAACATTTTTATGATAATTAATATTAATAACAAATAAAAAAAAAAAGAGAAATGAATTAAAAAAAATGAAAAACCTAATGCTTAAACAAATTCACTATGAAAACAAATTTTGCCTAAATGTCTCAAAGCGAAGACATTTAAAATTATTATTATTATCATAATTATACTTATACTATATATATATATATATGTAAATATATATATATATATATTTAAAATGTATTTAACAATCGATATTAAGCGCAAATTTTTTGCCTCAGTTGCACTTGTGTACGTAAAGTTTTTGGACGCGCCTGTAACTAAATTATGTAAAACTTGTTTCCTCATTTAAATAAATGGAATTTTTGTGTAATTAAAATTCAGTTGCTAATACTTAAAATGATAATTATCGAATATAATTAAGTTTATTTTGTTTACATTACATTAAAACATTCGCATAAAAAGAACATCTTTGCTAATAACACTGTGCTATATATTCAACAATATTATATTATAAAACCATATCTACTCCAACTGTCCTTTTCTAATAATAATGCTTATACTTTGCGTAAGCCGTTCTTTTCATTGTCATAATAAAAAATCACTGATATATAGTTGCACAATTTAAAACATAATATGATTACATTAACATATATGCATAGCAATAAATATGAAGTTGCCAATAATTAAACCGTAAATCAATATTTTTATATGTAATTCGTAACATCCATCCAAAACAAAACAAACAAAAATGGATCAACAAACAAAATTGTCCCAAAAACAGCAAAAGAAAAAGAAAATTGTATAATTAGCAAAAGTTTTTGTACCTCATCAAATGGGGCAAATAAGCAAAGATTTTTGTAGTTTATCACAGAACATATAATCATATTACTATAATCACGTTTTTAGCTAGCTCCACTGGAAGCGTAATTTTTCGTATCTTATCCTAACTCATTAATGTAGAAAAGTAACGCAACAAGCGATGTTGGATTGAGCAGGAGGGCTTAAACGTGAATTAACAATTTAGAAATTTTCAGTGATGCATTTGAACCATTTAATATGTAAAGTTGAGGTCCTAATAAAAGCAAAAATTGATTAATTAAATACAATTATTAAAAATCAAAGGGCATTATATTCTTATTTTGGTATTTTAAAAGATTTTTAAATGTCGTAGCCGTTACTTGACCTAGCGATAGTTTTTTAAATATAATAAAAAATATCGATATATCGTAGGCGATGCTAAAATAAAATTGCTATCGTATGCTTTGGGCTAACTGTCACAATCAGTGAAATAAAATCAGTATAAGTATTTTTCTTTTTTTTAGGAAAATTTAGAAATTCGTTTCGCGATTAGCTGGTCACACTGTGTACGTAGCGACGACGGAGAGCGTGTCAGGGAAATTGCTATGCGCACTGTAGTTAAATTAATTATATTAAAATAGACATGTGCAAAAAGGACACGTATTAATAAATACATACGTGCGTAAGTTATATTTTTTAACATTAGAAATTTGACCGAGTCGCGCGTGGGTGTGTTTGTGTAAAAGAAAGACCAATACTTCAGCTCGTGAGTCTTATTACATGTGGAAATATCAAGAAAAATTCTGACACACGGTACACACACACAACCGCATCGAATACATAAATACTAACGTGTGAACGTACATGCACGCGAGTGAAAATTACAAAGCCAGGGGAGAAGGTGTGTGTATGTGTGTGCGCGCGCGTTAAAGAGTTAATATTTTAATAATTTAAGCGCATTGCCACACAGTCGAAATACTTGTGCTTTCGGTTCATTGGTTCCCATCTTCGCCACCCGCTCATACAGAAAAATGCAGCTCTTTACCTATAAGGATCAACACATTCTTAGTCCCCAGCAGCTGCGCAAGCTAAGCGAACACAAATACTCATGTGTTAGCGTAAGTCTGCTGGATCCATTGCTGCAACCCTGGTGGAATTGGTTGGTTGCCCAAACGCCACTATGGTTGGCACCCAATCTAATCACAATAGTCGGGCTAATACTCAATATTGTGACGACGTTGATATTAATTTGGTAAGTTTTTGTAAAAGTATTAATATCAAACGCACAGGTTCACACATATACATAAACCATATTTGGAATTGCATTTGTAACGCGTGCTTTGAATGTGTGTGTAATTAAAGTGGCGTGTTAAGTTTGGCCGATGACTGTTTATATGCGTGTAAATGAAGTGTGACAATACCCTTATCGTGGTAAATGTTTTTTTGTATAATTTTAAGGAATCAGGTGACAAAAAGGAGTAAGGTTACCAAATACAGTAGAATTTCAGTTTTATTTTGAATTTAAATATAGTATGAACAGATTCTCTAGATCAACATTTATCATGGTTACGTCCTTGATTCTAATTGCTGACTCGCACTTTCTTGTGCAATTTGACTTTGACCCTCTCATTCTTATTATTTGCTTTTATTTGCTTTGCGTTTAATTTCGCAGACGTATTTTATGTCATAGTATTGGTGTGTGGTGTGTGAGCAGAAAGCTGATTAATGTTATGTGTGTATTTTTTTTTTGGCACACTTATACACAGGCATAGGGCAGTATTTTATTGTAACTGTATGAAAACGTGATATATATGAGGTCACATTAGAAATGCGGTGAAATGTAGGAACAGCTGATTTGGTATCGATATTTTTAATAATATCAAATCAGAAATATTCAGAAAGTAAATTGTGTTTTGACAGTACAATTATTATTATTAGTTGACTTTTGCCGGTTTTGCTTCGTTAAATCAGGCCATTTAGGGGAAAATAGTTTCATAATGCGTACTTGTTACCATATCATATCACATATCACATATCACATATCGTATCATATAATAAATTGCGTGACCGAGGATAGTAAGCGGTTCGTTCCAGATAAGATAACAATGGAAATTCGACGTCGCAGAGCGTTTACGATTAATTTATAATCTTCATACTAATTTTGCATGTAGCCGTGACGCATTAGGTAAAAGAAAGAAAAATTGTTACGCTAAGGTGCGTCGTTGTCTACCATGTGTAGAGGTATTTATTTTTTTTGGCAGACATTTGTTTAAAGATCAATTAAATTAACCCCTAGGGGCTAAGTCTTATTCAAGCATTGTGTTTAGAATAGAATTGATAACTGATTTGATTGATTTAAATGGAAATTTGCATATCTTATTGGTATTTAATTACTGAGTTAGAATTCTTATATAATGTTTATATCTGGTCTTTTTCTACATACGCATAATGAAACTATTTTAATATATTCTAGAAACTTTCTTTTAAACATATGTTTTTGCATAATAGAATGTTACTTTACTCACACGCAAATATATAAACACACACACAAACCTTTAACCTCAACCTATTTTCATACAGTACGTAGTCTCATACATTCCACAAGTTATTTTTTTCTTTCGAAACAAAATTGCTGTAAATGCAAAAAATAAATTTGCATCTTAAGTGTAAATTTAGTGACTAAGTTCAAAAGATAAAAACAAGAATACCTTGCTTACCCCGACATACCCCCAAATTCCTCCACAAATAATAATATTAAATTGCACTTACATTTTTCCAGATCTTTTGATAACAGACTACCAGACTGTGTATAGTTTTCTTAATCAACTGTTTCCTTATTCACAGCTAGAGCTTATTTCTTCCAATATCAGTGAACTTACTCTGGTGGTGACATGTTCAAGATATATTCTATGGATTCCTAATTTATGCATTTTTATAATTTCACTTGTTACAGCTATGTTTCGCTTTAATTGTCCCTCATTTTAACTGCTGCAATGATAAAAATTTACAATTAAGATTTTTTTTTTGTTCATGTTTGATGATGTTTTTAAGATTACGTATTTTGGTTTGAGGTCTCGCCTTATCAGTAAACTACTTTGAATTCATTTGCCGTCTGTTGATCTCAGTTTGCTGACATGCTGACATTGAAAGCAAACGAAGAGGATCTTTTGGTGCTCATCAGGCCATATTCGGTGTGTGTTCCAAAGTTCAGAACTCTGAAACTTATTCTTATTCTTCTATTATACTTATTTCTCTGAAAGATTCGGATACGCATTGTTTGCTTTCTGGGTTTTTTTTTTCTTTTTGATTGTCGTTAACTTTGTTTCTATTGCAACAATAAAAAGCATTTAGTTAATTACTTGGAACATGACATAAAACTTTCAACTAATTAATAATCTTATATTTTAGTTACAGTCCAAATGGTACTGTTCCACCTCCACGATGGACATGTTTTCTATGCGCTCTTGGCCTGTTTATCTATCAAAGTTTAGACTCGATTGATGGCAAACAGGCACGGCGGACTAACAGCTCCACACCATTGGGTGAACTATTTGATCATGGCTGTGACTCTATATCAACTATATTTGTTGCACTATCAGCGTGTATATCATGTCAATTGGGTCATTATCCCAATTGGTTATTCTTTCAGGTAAGTTAAATATGTAAATTTCTACTTTTAAATTAAATTCTAAAAGAAGTTATTTTATATTTTAGTGCTTCTGTGCCATTGCATTGTTTTATTGTGCCCACTGGCAAACATATGTCTCAGGAACGATGCGATTTGGACGAATCGATGTAACTGAAGCGCAGTTTTCCATAATCGCAATACATCTCATATCAGCTGTACTTGGTCCCGAAATCTGGCTAACCAAGGTAAGCCGTCTGGGTGCATAGGCCTATAGTTATAACATTTCATATTACCTATAAAAATATATATATATGTATTCAGATATATTAAATTCGAGAAGTTATATATGCATTGTGTAGACTCTAAAACTTAAGCTTATTTTAGATGATAGTGTTACAGTTAATATTATTATTATCCTCTTGTGTATTTTATTTACTATATATATAAACATTTATATTATTATGCCAGTGTCAAGTTCCACTTGCGGTTGGTGGCACCAGCGCGTCCAATTTGCTTTAGGTGTTACCATGTTGCTGCTGCTGATTCAAAGCTAAATGCTTTATTTTAGATCTATTGCTCAATATGCTAGACATACCACATACTATAAATATAAATAATATACTATATACTATATATATATTAAATAATAATCCGAGTTGTGTGCGCTTTGATTCGATTTATTGAGCTAGTTTTCTAATTTGTTTGCAACAAATGCATTTTGAGTTCAAATTTATAAGCATGAGTTCCATAAGTATATTAATGAGTATTTAATAAATATTGCAATTAAAAGTTACATACATTGAAGTAATGAATTGATTGAATGCGACAATGTACAGTTAATACAACAATATAAAAAGTGTTTGTTTAAGATACTCAGCAAAAAAATGATTGGCATATGAAAATAATTTATCAATATGTTATAATCTTATAAATATGTATATATAGATGCATATATATATATATATATATATAATTTCTATATATATATGCATTATATATAATATATATATATGTATATTTATGTATTATATATAGATTAGAAGCAGCTGCAATGCAAACGTTTATATGGAGAACTTTTAACTAGCTCGAATCAGAACCAACACAGCTCAGCTCTGTACATAACCTTGTATGTATATAAATATACATATATATGTGTATATATTTACCAATATATATATATATATACATATGTATACTTATGTATAATTAGATAAATATCTACAGATAACACAATGTAAATGTCTTAATACCTTTTACTTTTATGTTACAAACAAATCAATGCGTGTCACTGCCACAACTTCTACTTCTACTACTAAAATTAAAAAAAAAATAATAATAAAAACGCACAACCACACACACACACCCCTACATATACAACCCCAATACACCCACACACAAACACAGATTGGCATTGGCAATATTGAGCTTTGGTCGGGTCCCGCTATAACGACCATTGTGTGTGGTGTGCTCTCCTTAACTTATGTATTTTCCGTCGTTGTGACCGGTGGTGTTGGCAAAAATGGCTCTACAGTTGCTGTAAGTTCCACTCAAAAAAAAAAAACACACATACAAAAAAAAAACAAAACGAGAAAAACAAACAAACACTTCAATAAAAATCAAAACACACCAAAAATATACAACAAATCGAAAAAAAAGAATTTATTTTAGACAGAGGATTTTAATGAATATTTATAGGGTTTTCGGAATAATTCCTAAGCCATTAAGCAGTTGCTGAACATTTAATGTACGATACTATTTATATATTATTTACATATATATAATTAAAAGTTAATTTTTTTAAAATTTTTTTTTTTTTTTGAATTTTTTTATAATCTACTTATTTGTTTATTGTTACTAATTTTTTGATATTTATTTTTTTAATATAATTTCTCATTTTTTTTATTTTTTGTATTCTTTTCTATTTTTTTTTTTATTATTTTTATATATTTATTTTTTTTATTTTTAATTTGTTTTAAGTATCTTGTTTTTTGTTTTTTTTTTCTGAAACTTTTAATTTTTTCTTTTTTTGTTCAGCTTCAGTTTATTATATATTTATATAAATTTATAGATATTATTCCGAAAATTTATTCAAAATATTTATTATATCCTTTGCTATATATATATATATCTTTTGAAACACACACGACATACATTCAATCACACCAAAAAGAAATATATATATTTTGGCTCTTGTACCCGAAAAGATATTTTAAATTAAATTTAAAAAAAAATAATTTCAAGTGGCCGTTCTGTAGGTGCGTGGTGTGAGGTCCTTTTCTCTCTCTCTTTCTCTCTTTTAACTCATTTCTAAAAATTGCTTGCCATTACTTTTAAAAAATAGATATTTACTTAAATATTTATATATATATACATATACATACATAGATATATGTATCTATACCGTTTGTTCTTGTGTTTTCTGCTGCCGTTCTTTTGGCGTTTTAGACGCTAACTGCAACTACTTTTTCGGCTTTTGCTTAATTACACACACTTACATACATACTCATATCTATCTATCTATCTATCTATACAATATATCTTAACTTTCTGGATTTCCACCTGGCATGTTCTATTAGTGCACTATACTGAATGCCCAGTTTCCTATATCCTAAACTTAAGATATATATACATATAAAAGGATTGAAATTCCTTTTACTGTTTTTGTTTTAATTCCTTTCCTATGTCTTGTCTATCTGCAAAATAAAATAAATATTTATGCTTATCAATACTTTACATACACATATATATATAAATATATATATTTATAACTATATCTAAATATTATATATTGTTGGTTATGGGCCTGTATTATTAGTTATTAGATTTAAACCTTTATACTATTTTATTAGTACGTATAATTCTTAGGAGTAATTTTTAAGTTAGAACTGGGTCACACACTGAGACACACCTATGATAGATATATAGTGAAAGGATATGAACATATCCTTGAACTCTATTGTAGTATATGCCCTTGCCCAGATCTCAAGATCTCAAAGCTTTTTGCTTTTAGTTTAGCAAAGAAAAGTTATATACACAATTAAATTAATATTTTTAACTGTTTTTAATTTTTTATCATTTATTTTGTTTTATATTCTTTTTTTTTTGTATTTTTTCTGTTTTTTGTTTTTGTGAACTCTTTGTATTTCTCTCTCTCCTCTTCTCATCTACAAATAGATACCAATCGTGGGCGTTTCATGGAATTATACAATATTAGTATTTATCACATTCGGTTATACATTGAATGTTATCAATTTTCTAAAAATGTTTATTCAAGGCGGCAGTGGCAAAAACGGCTCATCAGTTGCTGTAAGCATTGCTATATACACAAATATATCCGTATATATACTTTTATGGTATATATATATATTGTTACAAGAACAGTTAAAAGACAATCGCTTCAAATCCAAAATTATTATCACAAACTTTACTAATCCTTATTATATATTAATATATGTTATATACAAAAGCAAAAAAATAATTAATAATAATAATAATAACATTTTGGTTTTGATTTTCGTTTTTTCTTTTAATTTTTTTAACTAATTTATTATTTTTTTGGCGCACACATGGACAACAATTGGCTCTTAACATATTCAATCCATGATCTCAACTCCAGCTTGATTGTTTCTAATGGTTCTTATTAAGAAGGGAATAAAAATCCATTACTGATGTGGTTTGGGGTTAATTTAATGTGAACGGGCAGACATTAATTTTCTTTCATCTCATTTGGGTTCAGTTCATATTATTTAATACTAGATTCTACAATCGTAGCCTTACTTAAGACATGGTATTCCTTTTCAAATCCTAAGCTAATTTATTTTAATATTAATGAGGCCCTTAAGTCCTTAGTCCGTATCAAATACCATATATTAAATTGTAGTTCCGTTAATGCTATATAGTACCATATAGAGTACAGAACTGTACCACATTATGTCTATAATGTACCATATATAGCCATATAGTCCTTTTAATGTACCTTTTGTACATATACAGTATTAGTACCTAATACTTTAGATTACCATATAGTGCCATATTGTCCATTTAGTTACATAAACAGCTTAATAATACCGTATAGTATACCATATAGTGCCATAAATAGTGTACAATTTATATATATAGATACAAAGTAATGTAGAGCTTATTATTTTTATTGGATTCTGCTTATGCTTTGTATATGAATTGGTTCTTAAGCTGTATATTATTATAGTATTGTATATTATTGTAGTTTTTAAACAGTTAGTTTTATATATAAAAACCTGCGTATTATTTATGTTTTTAAATTGATTCTTTTGCAATTAAAAATCAAATTTACTTTTTATAACATTTTTTTGTATCGATTTCTAATTCTATATTTTTGGTGTCTAATTCAAAATCTAAATCTTTCTTTTTTTTTAACAAATCGAAATACTTATAAATATACAATAATAAAAAAAATAAAAAAAACCGGTACAAAACATATATACTCACGTTATTCATCAGGTGCCATATCTTGAATGTGAAACACGTTGTTTACCATTTTATTTGGCCAGTGGACTTGATTTGAGCTTAGCGTTACGTTACTCCAAATCCATTTTGAGTGAGGGCTGTGGCAAGAATGGATCATCTGTTGCTGTAAGATAACTGAAAACTGAAAATATATACAAATTATATACAATATTTATATATATATATATCACATATATATATATAAAATATATATATATTTATGTATATATATATATATATATATATGGCACAACACAAACACAGACAGATTTTTGCGAGATAAATAGATAGTTATTAGAAGTTCTAATCTAAAATCATCAATGTAAAATAAATATATAAATAATAGCTATTTTAGTGAGTAACTCTATATATTCTTATACATTATTAGCAATTTATATATATATATATAAATATTTGTTATAAAGTTGAATTAAAATTGTACATTGTTGTCCGCATGTTAACTGTTTTATATATTTATATAATCAGTTAACTATATAGTACAGCTAATGGCTGCAAGGTTATATAATTTTCGGTTAGTTCCGATCTTAACTTAGATATAGAAATTAATTTTACTATATTTGTATATAAATATAACTGCCTGTTTTGTTATTGCTATTTGCATTTGGTGTTTGCTGTTTGATTTGCTTTAGCTTTAACTTTAACTTTAACTTGAATTTTATGTATAACTTTAACTGTAACTTTAACTTAGTAATGTTAAATTTTTTTATAATTGTTTGGTAATTTGGCTTACTACAAAAGAAAAACGACCCACACTCACACACACTCATTCACACACACACACACCAACACAGAACACACTACACAAACAAAATATATCGCTAAAAAAAGAAAGAAAAAAACAAGAAATTTGTCCATGTTTTTTTTTGTTTTGTTTTTTCATTCCTTGGTTTTCCATTGTGAATTTTCAATTTTGCTATTGGCCGCCAAAATTATGGAGACTAACCACATGGAAATCGTGTTGCAAGTTCATAATGGAAACTGAACTATTGAATTATATATTAATTTTTTTGTCTTTCTTTTGGACACATGCATCACATATACATATACATAAAGGGCACCAGTGTGCTTTCGCCTAGCATACCCTTGACTCTAGTGGTGCTTCCAGCACTGATGATTGCACAAAAGTCGCCGGATAACATCTTCACGGAACACGCTTCCATTTATATCTTGGCATTTGGCATGGTAGCTGCCAAGGTGACCAATAAGCTGGTGGTAGGTATTGTATGATATTTAAAGCATTTTCTATTGATAATATTAACCAAATGATGTTTGTATGTATAATCCAATATAGATAGCTCATATGACAAAAGCAGAGATGGAATATTTAGACTGGTCTTTGCTAGGTCCTGGATTATTGTTCCTGAATCAATATTTTAATTGTATTGTACCAGAGATCTGGTTGCTATGGTTTACACTTGCTTGGGGTACACAGGATCTATTCCGTTATTGTGCGCAAGTTTGTCTAGAGATATGCGAACATTTGCGCATCGATCTATTTAGAATACCCTATAATCCGAAGAGCTCCAATGCCAATACCATTACAAATTCGGTAGGAAGCCAAAGTAATTTTGGTAGCGATAAAAATGGAGGAACCTCACACCGAAAATCAAAAAGCAAAGCGCATTAGGACCGATAATTCGCAGCGGTTTCATATAAAATTTCTACTAGTTTCCACTTTTTAAGTTTTGGTCCTTTTTTTGAGCCACAAGAGGAATAACAAATTTTCATATTTTATGTTTAACTCAACAAAATTTTCCGTCAAAAAACTTTACAAAACAAAAAACAATTTCAACAAGAGCAAACGATATAATTATGATATGATAGGATGATTCATAATGATAATGATTAATATTAATGATGATAGTTTAATTAATTGTATTTACAAAAATGTTTTTGTAAACAAACATCAAAAGAAACAATGTAAAAAAAATAAGAAAAGAAAGAAAAGGAATTTAAAAACTATGAGAAACTGGAGGCATTACGATATCAATTATATATATTATATATACATATATATATATACATAAATATGTATATATAAATATATTTTATATAATTGTGTAAAACATACAATTGATTGATTGTAGTCTGCAGTATTTTTTACTGTGCTGAATGTAATTTAGTGCAAAATAACAAAAAAAAAATATATAAAAACGAATGCCAAAAAAAAAGATAAATAAATAATTATACCCAATTTTTAATCTTTTTTGGCGTCTGCATAAAGCTCAATCTACAATTAAGTTAAACATCAAGTCAAAGTCCAAGTTCAACTCCAAGTCAAAGATAAAGACAAGATTCTGCTTTATAAAAAATTGTTTTTGATTATTTAGTGTTTTACTGAGCTTGCGCGCCTATAAGTCTATATTATCTGTTTGTTATTTCATTATAATTAACTATTTAAAGTGCTTATATACAGTATATTATAAAAGTACTGCTATATACATAGTTTGAAAGGGATTTAGAGAGGAGGATTATCTACTATAGACATTCGGAATGGTGACTCATAAAAAAAGCATATTATTTATTATTTAATTATTTGATTTTTTAGTTTAAAATCAAAATTTTAACTGAATTGAAAAGTCTTTTTATTTTATTTAAGGTAAAACTATCTGAAAACTGTCTCCTATGTTCTAAAAGATAACACGAAGCTTAAAATGCCAGAATAAAATGATTAATAAAACCAAAATAAATTATGTCGCATATTTTCATCTCAATAAATCATGTAAAAATCAAATAATAAAACAAATTTACAACAGCAAGTTTAAAATAACATAATAATAACTTTTAAGTTGTATTAGAAAAGGATATACAAAGGTTGTAACTTATTAGTAAGATAATGAAATATTTTGTTTTCAAATCAATTTCATAAGTATAATT
>JBAMBS010001223.1:0-40642 GCA_037044455.1 Zygothrica quintamaculata
CATCCAAGTTTTTGAAATCCCCATGCACATTTTGTAAAGGCTGCTCTTAGGGTATCAAAACCGTCGCCTTGTCTGCCTCATGAACTTTTGAAAGTTCATTTCAGCTTCGCGACAAGACTCGCAACACCACCTAAGACCGGACTTATTACTAATCAGGTCTTTAATTCTGCTTGTGTAACCGGCACACTTAGTATGTATGACGTTGTCACACAGCCAACAATCAATTAAATCAGCTTTGATGTCTGAAGGACATTTGCAATTTTTTGCACAGCAGACAAACATAGTTATAAAGTCGGTAAACTCGAGTAAAATAGTGTACTGCTCACGAAAAAACAAAAGAGAAGATAAGATATCAATAATAACACAAAAACAAAAATTAAGCTAGCTAACGGAAGATTATCTCTACAGCTGCCGAAAGTGTAAACAGATCACACTAACAACTACTAGTAAATGAGAGAGCGCCTACAACACCAATAAAGTAAGGTGAATATGCACAAAGAGCAATGAAAAAGTACCGATAAATAATACTTACCACAGCTGCATACAAAAACAAATAATAAGACCAGAAATGAAAACAAAAACAAAATATAGAGAGACAATTGAAGCACAAGCACAAATAAAATATTTGTCACAAAAAGATAATAATAGATAAGCACGTTAAATAGCACCAACACGGAACGAAACTAAGTTAATTTATTTAAATTAGATTAATTATAAAATATTTAATATTAATATAATTCCAAAACACAATAATTAAATATTAAATATGAACGTACGCAAGTAGACTATTACTAATTAATCTTCCATCCCTCACTAATCGCCGTATTATGCTTGGAGTTATGTTCCTAAACAAATTGCTTTTAGGATTAGTAGATTCTAGTGTTAATAAAACACTATAAATAACAGTAATATTAATATTCGTTTTCCTTCTAGATTTTCGCGAAACTTTAACCCAATCTACCTATGCACATGCACCACTAATTACTTATTGCATGAACCTTTCAGGGTACTCTGTTCTGACTATAACAAGCTCTACAGAGTTATCAGTACGGAATTACCCTTAGAAACTAACAAAAATTTAATTCTTAACTTTTTAACTAATAATAATTAACATCGTTACTAATACTGATGATCTAATTGGGTTTTTCTGGTTTTTCCAATTCTGTGCAACAAATGTTGGATCATTTTTAATTCAATTTTAATACTCCCAGCTTAAGACTTAAAACTTAAAACTTAAATTAAAATTTAAAATTTAAATTTAAATATAATTATATATATTTTTTTTTTTTTTTTTATTATTATTATTAAGGAAGCCGAGGTCCTAAGACCTCTTTGTGTCCTTTTTATCAATAAATTAAACCCAATTGGGCGCACCGGCTAACCACTAAGGTGTAGCTTATTAAATATAATTAAACATCAAATTTGCCTCCTTCTGGGCATTCGACTTATGAGGTTATGAGGTCGACGTCTTTTTAGGCGTCGTCCTGGGCGAGTTCTAGACAGCCTTTTGGCTAACCTATTAAAATTAACCTATTTAAATTTGTATATAATTATATATTTTTAATCTTTAACTTTAATTTTATTTCAACTTTGTACCAAAATTTTTGGTCGACTGCTCATAGTTGACATTAAATAAATAAATAAATAAATAAATAAAAACACAAAAGTACGTCTATACACAACGAAGGTTAGTCGATGATGTTGCGTGCGGTCTATAGCTCGATACTTAATATTATACAATTTCCGTGTTTTTTCTTCGATCTTAACATAATTTACAATGTATTTCAAGAATTGTGTACTTTAACCCTTTTCCATATTTTAAATGTAAGGGGCGCCAAAAATTAACATGGAATTGTCACGAATCTAAAATGAAATATGACATTTAAAGCAATGACAACATAAGAAACCAATTAATTGTTTTTTGGCTCACTTGTAATTCCCAATTGGTTATAGCTAAAGCTAATATATTGAGTAGACTTTTCAGTGCTAAGTTAAGGTTACTTTGGTTTACCTTTACATAGTTTATCTGTTGTTATTTATTTTATATATATATTTAATATTATATAAAATCTTTATAACAGATATTTATATGGCATATCATGGTGCTTGTGGCTTATTTTATATTATAAAAAAAGCTTTGTAACAAGACTATATGACGTATCATTATAATATTTTTGATTTTGTCTTCATCGATACCTTACTAAGTTCTGGCATGATGCTTCTTAGCATTATGTTATTGAAGTATTGCATTATTAACTCAGTACCTTCTGGTATCACTGAAAATAATGAAATGGCAAATAAGAACAATTAGTAAAAAAAAAAAAGATAAAATAAATAAATAAAAAAATAAATAAATAAAAAAAAAAAAAAAAATATATAAATAATATAATAAATAAATAAATAAATAATAAATAAATAATAAATAAATAATAAATAATAAAATAAATAATAAAATAAATAAATATAAAAAATAAATAAATACTATTAAAATATGAATGTGGCAAGTCAATTGCCGTTAATGTAAAATTTAAAATGTTTTTCTATTCGATGAATATAATTTTCGTTGTATCAATGGATAATAAAAATAAAATAAATATGTATAAACGAAGCTTAATATGTTATTATTTATATATTGAGAATAATCGAGGAAGAAAGGGTGAGGGGAGAAAATTCAAAAATCTAAAACAAACACTCGTATAGCCTACGAACATAACGAATCTAGATTTCAAGTTTGGTTGCTCTAGGCAAAGAGCTAATAAAACGAAACAAATATTACCCAAATCTTCCGCACTTTAGACCAAGCCATAACCGATTCATCCTGGCAAGAGAAAATTTGTTTTGTGACGTGCAACTTTAACTCAAAACTAACGAAATTAATTAAATTGCTACAAGCTTGAAATTTAAATAATAATAAATATAAAAAATTGATTAATAATTATAATAAATTATATATAATATAATAAATAATTCTTATAAAAAAACAGAAAGTTACGTGATAAGTTTATTACATAAATTGTAAACTATTTAAGATCTAGCATACACTGAAAGAAATGATTTAAGTAAGTGAAAGCACAAATCTAATAGATTGATAAGATATTATATTAAATTATTTCCTGTCTGTAGCTCATATTGTAGACAATATAAGGTCTGATCTGATATTATTTTGTAATATAATCAGTAAGTGTATTAATCATATCAACAACAACAATAACAACAACAATCTAATTAATAACGCATAATAATAAAAATATATATACTTTATAGTGTCTCAAATGATTATTTCTATATGTTACATACCTTTCGATTTTGCACATTTCCAATAGCTCCAATTTTTCCTTTTCCAACAAGCAAAGTGACTAAAAAATTCAGAAAAAAAGCTGATGTCGACTGCGAGAATCCCCTTTGCCCACATACACAGGCAAACACACACATATACAAACATATACAGAGTTCTGCATGCACTTTTAGCTGTTGCGTTAGTTAGTTAGTTCAATAAATAAATAAATACTATTAAGACATTAATATGAGGAGTAAATTGCCGTTAATGTTAACTTCAAAAGGTTTCTGTACGATGAGTATATTAGTTTTACCCATTGCTTTGTATCGATGAACAGTGAAAATACAAATGAATAAATAAAGCCAACTTATTATTCACATATACACATTCACTCATTCACTGATCATTCATTGTATGATTGTTTATGTCTGTTGTATTTCCTTTGGAATAGGCAAAGTAAAATATGTATTTGTAGCTAACACGAAAGAAAAATAAAATATAATTAGATCGTCAGTAAATAAATAAATAATCTTGTAACGGGTGCAGTTAACAGAAGCAATTTGGTTGATGCGATTATATTAAATGTGTGTTTGCATTAAATGCTTAAATATAACTAGTTACTAGTTAGTGGCAGCAATCAATTATATTGTCGTCTAATGCATAATCCCTTAACATTAACCTAAGTAGTCGCAAGTATCAGCTGGATAGAATGACATGAAAATGTTACCTAATACAAAGACAAAAGCCAAAGACTCAAGCACATGAATCAATTACAAATTAAACCGATTAAAATTACTCAAAATTGCCAATGCAAATTATCGATTACAATTTTGACTTATTAAGTGCGGGCAGTGTGAGGTTATTGGCCAATAGCGTCTGGCCAGTTCATTTAGCAGCTTAGTGGTAGTAAATGATTTGATGTGTGTTGTGGGGGAGGGAGAGGTTGAGGGTAAAATATCAACATCAAATCAACAAACGCACAACATGCACAAATTGCATGTAACACATATATATATATATATATATATATATATGTATGTATGTACGCAATCTGTGAGCTTAAGGAGTAGTATGGCTCAGGGGGGTGGGGGGGGAGGAAAAGGGGGAACATTGTTTAACCATGTAGAGACCACAGTGTGTTGCCATTTCTGGGCTTACCAATACTACTTCAAATGCATGCTAAGGACACACGGACGAAAACACTTGGTGATGACCAATGTCTTGACAGACTTATGCAAGTTGTTGTTGCAAGTAGTGTTGCAAGGCCAAACATGCACAAGACGCTAATTAAATATGTGGCAAGCTCAGAAATTTGACTACGAATTATACATAATATTTTGTATGATATGTTAGGTTATAGACAACTACAAGTTCTTGTTCTTCTTATATAGATAGAGGGTGAGGTAGACAGAGAGAGAGAAGAGAAACTTAGGCTACAGGAAGAATGTCTGTTGCTGTTGGCATTTAACGCACTATGATTTTGTTGCACGTTTCTAAGTCCAGTAATATTTGCCCCAAGTTCAATTGCTGTCAGAGGTCATGTCATCCGACATAACTGCATGTGGCTCTTCTCGAAATTTGATTCATTTATTCCAAGTTGAATCAATTACTTAGTCTCCTATTATGCTCTTCCATTTCAACTTTGAACACCTGTTCCAATATTGTTTGCATTAGAGAGTGAAGTGTGTGAATGAAAGCTTACTTAGTTGTAAAATGGAAGCTGTTTGTTAACTGTCACGAGTGCTATAGCACTTAGGTAACTGCTGATGTCTTTTATAGTAAGCAGGTGCTACAAAAAGAAATATATTAAATATTGTTGATAGTATGAATTTTAGCATAAAGGTAAATAATAAAATTCACTTGACCTTCTTAAGCGTTCATGTATATAAACCCTATAATTCATGAACTCTCTTTGACCTTAAGTTAAAGCTATTCCACTTTCCCCATTCGCTTCTATTCCATTCAAGGTAAGTGACAAAATTTGGCAACTTTTCATATATTACTCATGAAACCACAATAATTTCAAATCAAATGTGGCACCTTATACCCACCCCTATCAGTTTCACATATATATTTGTATATATATACATATATATATGTATATAGGTATTGGGTATACAATAGAAACAGAAAATCACATTACAGATTTTGTATGGCAAGCAAATTACGCTGAAAACGAAGAATGCAAACAAATGTGGCCAGAAAATGTTCTGCGGTCAGCAGAAAGTCTTAAGGAGAGGAAAAGCTGAGAAAATCTCATACACACAAAGAATTTTCGCCACTTAACAAACGGAAAATTCCAAAAGTCAAAGTGATTTGTTTTTTTTTCTTTCGTTCTATCTTCCTTTTTGTTGCTTCGAATTATTTGTGTATTGTGTATGTGTTTGTATGTGTGTGTATGTGTGTGTGTGAGTGTGTGTATGCCAAGAACTGCAAGAAAATTTGTTTGCCTGCTAGTCAGTAAGGGGTTGGGTACTGTAAGGGGATTGAAAGCAATTGAATTTGACTGGCAAGTGTAACTATTGTATGTCAACGGTTCGTATGCGTAATATTTTGCTAGTGCTTGGCAACAATGGCAATCAGTGTAGCACTATAGAAAGAAACTACCAAAATGGACTGAAAGAGGAATGGGAAGGGGAACAATATAGGGTTATAAAGGGGCACTGGAAATTCACTGATTTTTATGATGTTCAATTTTTTGGCTGCATTATCAAGAATTTTCATTACGTGCTGCCTTTTGCCAATTCAATTGAAAGTTTCCCTTTTTTCTTTTATTTTCCTTTCATTTTGTTGTATTTTTTTTTTGTATTTTCGTTTTTTTTTTTTTTTTTTTTTCCTTGGGCTAATCAAGAGCTCAAGCAGAAACCCTTTCAGAGCAAACACACTTAACAGCTGTTTCAGCTGCATTTTCAATTTAGCTGAAACCCCAATTTAAATCGCTTCTGGGAAGTGCCCAAAAAAAAAATAGAAAAAAATACAGAAAAAAATATCAGAAAAAAGCAAAAATATAAAACAAGCAAGAAAAAAAATTGAATAAAATACAAGTACTTTAGCAAATGCTCTACCCACACCAAAAGTCCAATTTGAAATCAAATAATCTATGGTTAGATTACGCCCAGTTTTTATATAGTACATTGAAGTATTTCATAGGTCCTTTATAGCTCGTACGTGTTGCACGCAGGCGGCGGCTGCTCAGCAAAATCAGCGAAATGTGTGCAAAATTGTTCGAAACTATTACAATTTGATATATGCGCAATTTGGTTGAATGTACGAGTGTATGCGGCCAAGTTTTCATTTCTTTTCTATATTACTATTTTTCTTGTTTTTCTACTTTGTTCCTTTCTCTTTTTCTAACTTTCTCCTTCTCCCTCTTCTTCCCAATATATATATATATATACATATATATATTATTTTTTTTTTTTTTTGATTTTAAAAGCGCTTCTTTAGCTGCGTATTTGCCATGTTATGCGGCCATTTTGCGGCCTGAGCCAACAGCTGTTGCAAATTTGGCTATAAAAATAAATTTTACTTAGCGATTTACTTTTTATTTGCCCGAAACCAAAGGACGAGGCTGAACTGTTGCCATGGCCAACACAAAACGCTGGCTGCATGTCTTGGCCACATCATGAGATTTTAACAAAATTAAAACGATATATATTTTCTGAATGTCTAACGAATCGAATAAACTTTTGAAGGTCATATATATAAACTAAATGTAAAAGCATTTTATATGAAAGCAGTTAGTTGAATATATATACTTATGGATATATAGTATATGTTTATATATGTGTACATTAACATTAACATTTAATGCAATAAAATTGAATGCAAGAGTGTTTTCATATAAAGAAAATTATTAACAGTACAGAGAACAGCTAACTAAACCACAATTGCAATTCCTTTTACTTTACTATATTTTCCACATTTTCATTGCAATGTTCATTCAAAATTACATAATATATATATACACATATTTATTGTATAAATCAACTAATTACACTTCACTTTTCTATATTTTCAACTGCAAAGCGTTTAGTTCAAAGTAAAGTTCTTTATTTTCGCTTACAGATAGCTGGCTGCTATGAAATTGCCAAATAAATTACTTTTCATTGTGTTAAGCAAAACTAATTTCAACGCAATCTAAACTCATAAATTAGCTCAGTCATTATGTTCTATGGCTGACAAAGCTGTGTGCTATGTTACTCACATTTAATATTTATAGGGTGGTCCACGAAAGATTTGCGTTTTAAAATCGCTATAAAAAAACAACGAGTATATATTTTTCAAAAATTTTTTTTTAACCATTTCGTAAACCGCAAACCTTCTACTAAATATCTGACACATTGACAATGACATTCGAAATGTCAAAGTCAAAATTATTGATAGTTCAAAAAGCAAACACTAGATGGGCCACCCTGTATATTAAAATATCCATATTCTATTTTATTAAAAAAAAAAATTAAAAAATTTTTATAACAAAAGTAAATAAATAGAAAAATTTAATATATATATTTATATTTATTTTATATTAGGTGTTTTATATATTATTTTTTTATTATTAGTAATTTTATTACTATTATTATTACTATTTTCAATATTTTTAATATAATTATTATTATTATTATTTTGATTATTATTTCTATTATTATTGCTATTATTATTATTTTTATTAATTTTATTATTATTATTATAATTACTATTTTTTTTATTATTATTATTATGATTATTATTATTATTATTTTTGATATTATTTTTAATTTTATTTATTTATTTATTTTGTTTTTATTATTATAATTATAATATTTATTTGTACAATTATTTTTATTATTATCGTCGCACAAATTTGCATTATTCATTTGGAAATATGTCAATTTTCTTAATGAGCAAAACTGATGAGTCTTTAATTGCTGTCTGTTTAGCTGAAATTTGTGTTCAATATCAATGGAAATGTCAACATTTACTTTATTGTCATGCATACACAGAGGATAAGCTGACCCCTGGTTGGATTATGTAACAGTGTTGGATTTGGGTTTGAGTTTGGGGCAACACAATTGACAGCGACATGTGTAGATATTGTGCCAACAATATGATTATATATTGGTTGGGTTTGGTTTGGTTTGGTTTGGTTTTGCGTATGGTTCATTTAATTAATGTATATGTAAAATTATTCACTTTCAAGTAAACAAGTAAGAAAATAATAAAAAAAATTAAAAGTGATGGAGAAAGAGAAACATTTGAAGGAGAAGAGAATGATAGATAGTATATGTTGATGTCAAACTAATAAATATGAGGCTAAAATTTCCCAAGAGATAGCAAAGGTTGACAGTTAATATTGAAAATGATGAGTTCATAAGTAAAAAAGAAGCTGTTAAATGCAGCTGCAAAGGGAATTCCTGATGTACCTTAATGATTGACGGTTGACAGCCGAAAGTTATTAAGTGCTGTTATGCGCGAGTAAATGTGATAAAGTGAATTTACTGTAGGTTTCTTCCAATTAAGCCATGAGGCACACACAAAAGAAAACAAAGAATATATATAGCTATAGGTTGAGCACTGGGCGTATGCGTAATGCACGGTTGAACATTGCGCATACGCCACATGGCCTAGCCATCTCTGCATCAAACTTAAAAGTGAACTCCCCAGCGCTGCGGTTGCAACAAAGTGACATGCAAAAGTCGTAAAAGGAAACGAGTTCAGCGACAACAAAAGCCACGGCCAAAAAGGCTGCCGACGTGCACGTTGACACAAGTTAATTACAGGACTTCCCAAAAAGGACAAGCTGCGCTCCGACTTTTTGGCCGTTCGGGTCATATGAAATTACTCGTAATACGCGCTGGATGAGCGACACCTCTGTAGTTCTAGCATATACCCACATTTCTTTTTATTTTCATATCCTTTTTGCTCATCTCTTGCATCCGTTTCTTTTTACTGCGTCTCTTTTGCCATGTCACTTTGGGTTTAATTGTTGTGCACTTTAAGTGTTGCAAATGGGAGATTTAACCCATCCTTATTATTATTTTTTTTCCATGATACTCTTGCCTAATAGGAATAGCTATATGTGTGTGTGTGTGTGTGTGTGTGTCTGTATGTGTTGCAGGAATTTTTTTAAACTCTTAAGTATTTCATGTTAAAAACAAGCATCACATTCAGCGTTTAAGCATATATTTTAACACATGCCCTTTAAATACTTTCAATAACAAAATTTCATTTTATATTGCTGCCTGTTGGCGCTTAAAGGATCTGTGAAGCACAAAGGATCTGATCAATAACAGCAGCTTTAAGCTCTAAATTAGTTTTTGTTATGAGAAAATGAAAAACAAATTTTATTTAAAATACGTTTTCTATGCAAGTTGTTGTTGCACTCAATTCGTTTGAATTAGTTTGAATTTTATATTTTTTAATTTTATTTTTATAAATATATTTAATTGAATTTTTAAAATGATAAAATGAAAAGTAAAAATGAAAAAATAGAAATGTCAACTATAAATATTTGTGTAACTATTGTTGTTGGTTTATATTTGTATAGGAGTAAAAGTGCAGTTAATCATTTAGCAGCTGACACAGGATCAAAATGAAAGCACAGTTGCTGCAAAAGTTAGGTGTGGCACCAACTTTTTTGACAATTGACCAATGCAATATTCATACAAAAAACAAAAGGGAAAACTACGCAAAAACAACAACAACAACAACCAAAATAATAAAAAATTCAAAAAAAAAAAGAAGTAACATGTGTAACAAAAAATAAAAATAAACCGAAGCATTGTTTAATTGCCTGTTCAAAAAATTAAAACTGACAGCAGTAAAAAATCGGGCATTGTGTTGGAAGAGCTGAAACTAGGGAGCTGTGGAGCCAGGGAGCTGGGGAGCTGTGAAGCGTTGAAGTTTTTAATTTATTTAACTGAAAGTATGCCAGACATGTATGTATGTGGGTAGATGAAAGGTTTTTGGTAGCTTTCGCTAAAATTATAGAGACTGGGCTATGGTCTTGGTCTCGTTCTCGGTCTCGGTCTCGGTCTCGGCCTCAGTCTCAGCATCAGCATCAGCATCAGCATCAGCCTCAGCATTAAAATAGTTTAGCTAAAAGCGCAAAAGGCAAACTGCAAATTTATGTCAACATTTAAAATGCAAGGCACGAGACTATGGAAACCAACAGACAGAGCGAGGAAGAGAGAGGGAGAGAGAGTGAGTCACACTTGCAGCCGCAAGAGTATAGTACGACGACAGGGCGACAGGACGACAAGGCGACAGGCGACAAGCGACGCTTAATGTGCATTTTGGTCACTTAAATGCGCCCCAGACAAGCGAAGCAGCTGGACAGTATTGAGGTGGCCTGCTGCATACTGACGGTCTCCTCGGGCAGCAGCTGGGCTTTTTATTACTGCAGCATATTTATCTTCATCTTGGATGTCGGCGCGTTCGAGACGTGCATTTGATGTGCCTCCAAGCAGAATGTATATCTATATATCTATATATATATATATATATATATTTGTATACATATATGTATATTAGTGTGCTTGTCTTTTGTATGTCCTGTGTTGGCAGGCCAATGCAGTCAATCGTCCTGCATTGCCTGCCACCTCCTCTTTGCTGTTTTGCGTTTTGATGTCAACGCTTTGCTTTTTGGTTTTTATGGCGCCAATGTTACCACTTGCCCTGGCAGTTTGATCCCGCCCACAACCCCAAGGAAGACTCACGTTGCACTTGGGCCAGTGCTTGCCGCTGGACATTCATAATTCTCTTTGAATTTATGAACACTAAACTGTTATTTACGATACTCAAAGGCATTTAATGTTATACAAATGTGACTATAGGGACCTAAGCCATAGCCAATGCGACTTCCAGGCAAGCAGGCCAGCAGACCAACAGACCAACAGACCAACAGGCCAAAACTACAAAACAGTTTCAAAACGATAAAAAACTACAAGGCTATTAAAGTACTGTAGCAATAACAAAAGTATATTTTCAAATGGGGATATTAGTTTTTTAGTGTAACATTTTCTTTTAAGTTCATAAAACCAAAGTACTTAAATTTCTTTAATTTACAGACAGGAAGTTATTAACCCACTTTGTACTCAATGTAATTAGCTCATATTTCATATATATGCAATATGGCTTAAATAAGGCAATGTAGAAGGCTAAAAAGAGGAGGAAAACATTGGCTAAACAATGATTTTGAAGAAATACTTTTATTGTTTCTTTACAATGTACAATTAACTTCATGTATAAAGCGGTAAATCATAATTTCATTGTTTGGTTTTGCTTGCTGCCACAAGATGGCGCTACTAGTTCATGGAGTAAATTAACCTGTAGGCGTATGCAGACAGCATATAGTAAATTGGCTGAGATATTACTGCACTTTAAGCAAAGAAACTTTATAATTTGAAGAAAAAAGATAATTATTTGTAATATGTAAATGGTTTTGCTATATTTATAATTGGCATTTAAGCTATAAGCTATTAAGAAAAATAATGAGTTACATTAATTATTTAATTTAGCCTTTAACATCTATCTTCTATATACTTTAATTCTTTTTCTATTGTGAGAATTGGCAAGAGCCATTTTTTTTTAAATTAATAATTAAAAAGTAATTTGAATATATAAAAGATATGAATTTTTGAACTATGCACTGTAAGGTTTCTTCATTTCAGTTAACTCTTATATTATCTCTTACTTTAATTCTTACCCGTACTCTTAGGTAAGAGGAGCAGCAAGTTTTTGTATTGATGTCGGCTAAGCTTAGATTATTATGTTGCATCCCCATGTCTGAGGCAACTACTCCGTTAATACCATCGACGCGCAGCATAAACAGAAAAAAAAACAATTATTAGTATTTACTGATTTATTGAACTAAAAGTTCATCTCATTTCCAGCTTTACAAAATATTGATTGAAGCTGGTTATCCCACAGTTCCAATACAATACGAATTCACAATTTTCAGTGAAACCAAAACATGAGGAGTTATGCTACATGCGAAATAAAAATTCAGATAATATCCTGATCAAACTGACTGAATCCGATAACACCTCAGATAACATAAACAAGAACTTTAAATGAAGCATCGAGAGATGCCACAAACATTTATATTTTAAAGACTATATTAACATATTAATAATACAGTTTAAAATGGAATACAATAGTTCTGTCCGTCCGTATGAACTCCTGTCTCTCTCTCAGACTATAAGAACAGAGCAAACCAATTTTGAAATCTATATTCCTTATTTACGTATACTACACAAGTTTTTAGTTTTAGATTTTTTTTTTTTTTTTTGTTTCGTTTTATTAGCTCTTTGCCTTTTTGTAAAAAAGAAGCAAAGCGGAGCTATTGGAAATGTGCCAAATCCAAAAGTATGTAACACATAGAAATAATCCTTGGAGACACCTAAAGTATATATATTTTTGATCATGACTAGCTGACTCGACTGTCCGTCTGTCTGTCCGTCCGTATGAACGCCTGTTTATCAGAGATTATAAGAGCGCTAGATCAACCAAACTTGAAATCTAGATTCGTTATGTTCGTCGGTTATACGAGTTTGTTTTAGATTTTTGAATTTTCTCCGCTCACCCTTTCCTCGATTATTCTCAATATGTAAATAATAACATATTAAGCTTGGTTTATACATGTTATTTTATTTCTATTATTCATTGATACAACGAAAGTTATATTCATCGAAAAGAAACATTTTAAATTTTACATTAACGGCAATTGACTTTGCCACATTCATATTTTAATAGTATTTATTTATTTTTGTATTTATTTATTTATATATATTTTTATTTATTTATTTTTTTATTTATTTATTTTATTATTTATTATTTATTATTTATTATTTATTTATTATTTATTATTTATTATTTATTATTTATTATTTATTATTTATTTATTTATTTATTATATTATTTATATATTTTTTTATTTATTTATTTTATTATTTATTTATTTTATCTTTTTTTTTTTTACTAATTGTTCTTATTTGCCATTTCATTATTTTCAGTGATACCAGAAGGTACTGAGTTAATAATGCAATACTTCAATAACATAATGCTAAGAAGCATCATGCCAGAACTTAGTAAGGTATCGATGAAGACAAAATCAAAAATATTATAATGATACGTCATATAGTCTTGTTACAAAGCTTTTTTTATAATATAAAATAAGCCACAAGCACCATGATATGCCATATAAATATCTGTTATAAAGATTTTATATAATATTAAATATATATATAAAATAAATAACAACAGATAAAGTATGTAAAGGTAAACCAAAGTAACCTTAACTTAGCACTGAAAAGTGTGCTCAATATATTAGCTTTAGCTATAACCAATTGGGAATTACAAGTGAGCCAAAAAACAATTAATTGGTTTCTTATGTTGTCATTGCTTTAAATGTCATATTTCAGTTTACATTAGTTATTTTAGGCCCCTTTGCCTCTAAAGTTACCTTCTTGTACAGCTGCACTATTTTTGATCTTCATTGGAAATTTTGTTAAGATTGAATAAAAAACACGTGTTATGTTAGGGCAGGGGGGGGGGGAGGGCTAAAATGCTCTTGCAAAAGCTCAAAGTGCATGTATAAATATATATATGAGTTCATTTGTGTGTGTATGCCTTTCGTAATCGGGTATACGCGACTACAGCTTTCTTACTTGTTTTTTTTTGTTTTCAAATTTTAATTTAAAATTGAAGTAAAATATAAGCTCTGCCCTCAGATAAATAATTATAATAATAATAAAAATTTGTTAGATTTTTTTATATATTTTTTCATTTATTTACTTTCTTTTTATTTATATAACCAAGTTGGAGAATGAAAATAATTGCCATGCTTGAAAATAAATGGCACAATATTTGTTTAGTCACCTGTTTTGTTATGCAAATTGTATTGGCTTTAATGTTGCGTGTTCCTTTTGTTTTATGAGTATGAATAAATTATATATTTTTGGTGAAAATTATGCACAGCAAATTGTGCGAGGTATAATTAATGTGTTCACTGTTGCGCCTAAAAGTAAATTTTCAAATTTTAATATAACCATATATATATATATATATATATATATATACAAGATACAACATGCAACATATAGAAGGTATAAGCTGGTAACATATAACATAACAGTTGATCGATGTGCTTCAACGTTTACTTGAAGGATTTTGGCAAAGTTTTCAATGCCACATTAAGCATACATCATGTTGCACCCATACATACAATACATATATATATATATATAGGGTATATATAAGATAACAATATATAACAATTTGATATTAATAACATAAATCGTAAGTGCATAACAAATAAATGTCAAGACAAGCTGAGCTCTTGAATTTTCGCATTGTTGGTCATTTAAGCTGAACAAAATCTAAATATTGATATTGATTTATTACACAGCTACATATCACTTATGTATCTGTATATATATATATATATGTGTGTGTTTGTGTGTGTGTGTGTGTGTGTGTAGATTAGAGAGTAGATTTTGTCAACGTCATCAATATAAATCATAGTCTCATTCATAAACTCATACTACTACAACTTGTACAATTTCGCATATTACTCGCACTAATTTCCTACAAACAGTTGAAAATGATTTGATAATGAAAAGGAAATTAAGTACATACACTGCCTGTAACTCTTCTCTCAACCTCTCCCCCTCTCTCCTACCACACGTTCTACCTCTGTCGCTCTGTTTAACACTTAGTCATAGAAGTTTGCTTTTGTTAGTATACTTGAAGCCAGGCAATAAGTCTATGCGTATACATATATATTTATAGATATATATACGTGTCAGTCCCTAGACTGGGACGCAGCTGTTTCAGCCATAGCTGCTGCTCTGCAACTCGGCCAGCATTTGAGTGGCAAACATCCGTTTCCGTTATTTCTACTACTACGATGACTATGCCCAGTGTCTCTCTATGTTATAATGTGATATGATGCAGATGTGCATATACATCACTCTCATTCTCTTTGTGTGTGTGTGTGTGTGTGTGTGTGTGTGTGTGTGTGTGTGTGTGTGCGTGCCTTTTATGCATATTTCAAATAGCTGTGCATATTGCAATCCATACCCTTAACCCAAACGGACATGCAATCCCCTGAGTAACCAGCCGGGCAATGCCATTGTATACCAATTGTTTACTATTCAGCTCCTTAGATGCTTGCAGTAGCTATTGCAGTTACTGTTGCAGTTGCACTTGCAGTTGCAGTTGCAGTTGCAGTAACAGTAACCTATGAATTGTACACTATTTGCACTGTAGCGGAAACAGCTGGGATATATCTGGGGACAACTGAAGCATATTTGCATGGCTGTCTGGACACTAAAAGGAAGCTTATTCGCTGTATTGGTACACTGTGAGATGCTTATCGAATTTGAGACTTAAATCTATTCATCTATTTATTCATACAAATAACTGATGCCTATGCCTATGTTTATATATATATATATATATGTATATACAAATATATATGTTAAAGGTATACAAATGTTATCGATGCAATTTAATTATGTAAAGATAATTGTTAAGTCATGATAAGACCTATATAGCTGCTTATATAATTTCCATGTGAATGCACATATGGATATATATATCTAAATCTATATATATATATGTATTACATTGTATATCTGATGCTATAGAATTGTGATTTTAATAATATTCTCAGTAAATTCATGTGCGACTGCATATTAATTAATGAAATTATAGTGAAAGTCTCTCTGCTTAATTATATGCTGCTAGCTAAAGTTAAAGTTAAGTAAATAAGAACAGAGAGAGAGAGGGATAGAAAATCAAAACAAAAATATGAAAAAAATAATATGTATATATCTATATATATATATATGAATTATAATTGTCATTGAGGTTGACCGCAGGCCAAGTTGTGGTCAATAACATCAGTCAACACCATGCGAGACCGCACTCATTTTTGCTATTTGCTTTAACCCCCAAACTCAATGTTGTTGCTGTTGTTGTTGTTGTTGCTGTTATTTGTTTGTTTGTTTGTTTATTTTCATAGCCTTAGGCATAACTTAATTATATTTTGCGCGTTCATTTTAAGACTAGAATAACCTTTAAGCCCTCTTACCCAATGCAAAGGGTTTTTGTTTATTTTTGCAATTGCTCAATTAACTCGACCGCATGATAATAATCACAATACACAAACAGCAACAGCAACAACAACAATTTATACAATAAAAATGTGTGCTGCAAGGCACAAAACAAAAAAAAAATATAATATAAAGTAAATGAGGGGGAGAGAGAGAGAGAGAGAAGCCAGCTACTGTAAATCAATGGCAGAAAGCAGCACTTATTATTGTTATTCAATCTCTTGCAACATAATTATGCACAACAGCAACAACAACAGCAACAACAACAACAGCAACAGCTGCACAATTATTGTTGTCTTGGCGTTGGCATGTTGTGGGTACATTTGATTACACATTAATTGGAAACCAGAAACAATAAAAACGGGGAAGAAGGGTAAAGAAAAGAGTAAAAGAAAGTAGTTAAATTATATTTGGCCACAAAAAATATGGAAAACAATTTGAAAATTCAATTGTCAAATCATTGTTATTGCAACATGTGGTAATATGAAATCAATTTACCAACTGGCCCATACAGAACGTCATTTTAATTGGCCTCAACTCAAAACTGACAACTTTAATGCGACTCGTTTATACGTTTTCTATTTTTTGCTTTTTTTTTGGTTAAAAACATTGGGTAACCGAGGCACTACGACTACTACTACTCTTGGCCAATTACCATGCAATTTTATACAAATAGTCTGGTTATGTACTTGTTAGACTTGTTGCCATTGCATTTATCCTTGTTACTGTTACTGTTGTTGTTGTTAGTTTTGTCTTTTTGTTTTTATGCGACTGCAATTGCTGCCAGAGCATTGTCAATTGTCAAAGCCATAAATCTATGTGTAATATTTGCGGGTTCTGCCAATAACTATGAACCAAAATATAGGGTCCACAATTATGGACAAAACTGTACAGAGTGTGGTGTGAGATAAGTGGATTGAATGGGCTGAATGAGGGAGTGAAGGGACTGGGCTGAATGGGGGAATGAAGTGAATGGTCTGAGTGCTGGCATCTCGAAGGTTTGCATTCAATTCAATTGCTGCAATGTGACATATGGAAAAGTTGGCATTTGCCACATGCAAAATACATTGGCAAATGGCAAGAAGATCCGGAAATTGTCAGTAAAGACCAAGGATGAGTCTAGGCCATGTCCCTGTGTACCTACCCCTAACCTTATTCGACTATCCTTGTGCCTTGTTATATTTCTAGTAGACTTTTTAGCTATGCAATTTTAGTTGTTAGAATAGCTGGCAGCTAGTGGGGAAGGCAAATGGTGGATGTGGGATGGGTGGGGGCATACAGGAGGAGCCAAAGCTAATGGGGCAAATGTGCAATTTGCTGCTTGTTTGGAGCATTGCTAGTTGCACAAAATGACATTGTTAGTGTGCAAGGATATGGCATTTAGCTGTTGCGCTCTCTCTGACAGGACGATTATTTATGGAAAATTGAAAACAAAATTTTCGTTTTTTTTTTTCCTGTGTTGTTTTTAACGAAAACTTAACGAAATTAAGTAAACATTTGAGTTGAAGCTAACAATAGATATGGCTTTGTTAAGTTAGACAAAACTGACACACTCTCTCTCTCTCTCTCTCTCTCTCTAATGAGGTAGAAGAGAGACAACTTTTGGGTCTAGGAACCCATAAATATATCATCTGTGTTAACATTGAACAGCCGATAAAACAAAAGCTGTGCCACTTTAGCTTAATGACTTACATTTATATATACATCATGTGTATACATGCATGCATGTATGTATGTATATGTATGTATGTACATATTATAAGTACATACATCAACATGCACATCATCAACTTTTCAGCATATAACAAGCGATTTATTTAACAAGCACTTGAATTACAGCATCCGACGTGCGCTGCTAGCGTACGCATACCATATATACACTTCCATATCCTCATCTTACCCTCTATTTACCCTTACCCTTAGCCCTCTCTACGCACCCCGTACCCCATCTTCTTACCTCTATCCCTATACATACTCGCAGCTACCTAAATGCCCTTGCTCTGCTTTTACTGCTTGGTGCTTGCTCGCTCCCTCTCGCTCTTTCTCTCCCTCTCTCGCTCTCTGTACTTTTGCTTTACGTCAAACTGTCAACAGAGCTGTCAAGTTTCAATGCCGCGTCCGCTATGCGCCTGCCGTTTCCCCCTTCCTGCAGCTTCAGTTTTAGCTTCAGCTCCTTTCCCATTAACAGTTCACACACTTCTTTCCCCTTTACTCTCTCTCTCTCACTCTCTCTCTGCGGGCGTGCGTGTGTGTGTGTGGCGCATCTTCATTTGAATTCACACGCTGTTACTGCTTTTCCTTTTGCTTTTTACTGTTTCTGCATCTGTTTCTGTGTTTCTGTTTTTCTGTTTTTGTGTTGCTGTTCTTCACTCTCCTCTTTCGCACGTAAACTGTTTACCTTAATTAAAATTATGTGCAGTACACAAACAGTTGGCAACGCGGTCCCCAAAAATTGTTTGAGCGTAATAATAAAGTCATTTCCGTTTCAGCTGTGCGTTGCCAGCAACATGACAGCAGCGAGTGGGCGGCAGTTGGTGAGCGGAGTGTGGGGATAGGGAAATACTGCTTTATGGCGTAGCTGGGGCAGTTGGGTTGGTCGTTGATAACCTGTAATTGCATGTGTAATATCTGTTACCTGCATCTCTGTTATGTGTATATATATATATATATTCGAGTGTGTGTGTGTGGCGTGTCATAAAGTTTGGTTGGCAACAATTCATGCGTATGGCAATGGCGGCTTGTTTCGTGTTGCCTGCCGCCGGGTTAACAGCTCATGAGCAAGGATAACAGCAGCAAGCAATAGGATCCGTAAAGAAGGTGCAAAAGGAGCAAATGAAATCTACTGTTGCCAACTTAAATGTTGCCAAATAGAATAGCTAAAAGCAAATACTAACATTTTGATACACTTTAAATACTTTTTCTTAAAAAGGAAAACGTTTTGCCTTGCAGTTGATGAAAGACTTGAAAACAAGAGAAAATAAACATAATTAAGTTAAATAAACTGATTAAATATATATATATATATATATATATATATATATATGCTATATATTATATAGTAGTTATATAATTAAGAGAGTTATTAAAGAGTTTACTTAACTACAAGTTAAGCCTAATTTATCTAGCAGTTAATGCTTTTTACTAACTATTCCATAACTAACCATAAGATAATACTATATAATTCTTATGTAAGAATTAATATAACTTATTTGGACAATAGAAAGCATAAAATTATTATAGTCTTAGCATAACTGAAGAATACAGAAAGTTTAGTAAACTTTTGCATATAAACCATTTATTTACAGTTATTCTAATCTGAATGAAGGCAGAAGATAAGGTGTAAGAATTTTAACACTTTTGCATGCGTTGGCCTGCAGCTGCTCACATGTCTCTTACTCTCTCTGTCTCTCTCTCTTTCTCTTTGTCCATCTCTTTCTATGTGTCTGTGTTTGTATTTAGTATGCTGTAAGTGTTGTAGTGTGTGTGTGTGTGTGTGTGATAGCCTGCCAGCACCTGTCTCTGAGTGTCAGTTGGTCTGGCAACGTCTGTTGTGCAGTGGCCGGTTTGCTGGGGCGCGCGTTAAGCGTAAAATGATGCAAATTACTCCGAGATGCAACACCTTTTGCCAGCAACCCAACGATGTTCCCACAAAAATGAATTGAAGCTGCATTCCCAGCACACAGAGCACACACAGCTCGACGCTTTCTCGACTGCTTTTTGTCATTTGCAGCACTTTTCCATTGTTGAATTGTTTTCAAACTTTAAAGTTTTAGGCTGCTGTCCAGCAATTTCTGTGTCTGACAACACACAAATTAAATTTTTTATATAAATATTTATATATATTATTTTTTTTGTTTAGGCCAAATCTCTGACAAGTTGATGCCAAAGCTTTTTTTTAGCCTTAATATTGCAGCATTGTATCATATCCATATGGAAGTCTTCAGTTTGGCATAGGCTTTACTTAGCCAACAACAGTTTCCAGTTCCCTGCCCAATCACTTCTCTAAAGCCCTTTCAGACACATTGACAAACTGAGAACAATTCAATTTTTTGGCTCTACTTGGGAGGGTTTCGTCCTGTCGACGCTTGCTTTTGTTGCCCATCTCCGCCTCCTCCTCTTCTACTCTATAGCCAAGGACTAGCCCATGGATACTATAATAAAAGAAATAAGGAGTAAGAAGTGTGGAATAAGTAGAGGCAACTGGCGAGGGTTGCTTTTGGTTACATTGTCTGTGTTGGTAGCAAGTGATTTACTACTGGCAGCTCTCCTGCCACTGCCACTGCCACCTACTTGGCGTATACTTATTATTATTGTCGTTTATTTATCTGACGCCTGCGTTTTGTGCGATCCGCATAAAAAGCAATAAATATTAAATTGTATAAAGAGCCTGAATTGTGGATTGTGGAAGGTGGTAGGGCTGGGCTAAGGGCAGGGGTTAACCACAGAGTGAATAGACACTTTCACAATCTGAAACAAGCAATTCATTTATATATTAACCTCAAACTTCAACTACAACTAAACACCTTAGTTACTTGCACTCTTTTCAGTGTCTTTGCCTTTTGAAAAAGGTAAAATGGAAGCTGTCGAAAAGTATGTAACAGGTAGAAATAATCATATCAGTCCCTATAAAGCATATATATTCTTGATTAGCACACGACTAGTTGAGTCGATTTTGCCATGTCCGTCCGTATCATGATTGAGCGTACGTTTCTCAGAGTTTATAAGTGGTAGAACAACTATGTTTGGAATCTTGGTTCCTTATTTTCGAACTGCTAGACAAATTTATTTTAGATTATTGAATTTTCTCCCCCCATTATGCAAAGCGCGATAATTATGAATATGTAAACATATGTAATAACAAATATATATTTTTTTTTTAACTTTTTAATTTTATTTTTTTATTTTTTTCTTTTTTATTATTATTATTAAGGAAGCAATTTCATTTATTATTATTTATATTGTATCCATTGATACAACATAATTTGTAAAAAAAAAGTCTATACTACTTATTACTAATCCTATAAAAACCACTCGAAGTAAAACATTAACATGAATTTTCACTCTGCACATTAATTATATTTATTTATTTTTTCGAACTAAAAGTTCTTCCTTGCTCTCCAAAACTTACAGTTCCAATACAGTTAATACCATTTCATTATTTTCAGTGATACCAGAAAATATGGAACTATTATATCAACACTCAAATATTATAAAAATCATTCCAGAACAAAGTCTGACAACGTTTAAGCCCAAAAGCAAAAACGTTTAAATATAGCACCATGATATGCCATATAAAAGTCTGTTATTAAGATTTTATATAATATTAAATATATATATAAAATAAATAACAGATAAAGTATGTAAAGGTAAACCAAAGTAACCTTAACTTAGCACTGAAAAGTCTACTCAATATATTAGCTTTAGCTATAACCAATTGGGAATTACAAGGAGTCCAAAAAGCAATTGAATGCTTTCATATAATGCCATTGTTTTTAATGTCATATTTCACTTTATATTTGTTATTTTTGGCGCCCTTTGTCTTTAAAAAAGGTAAAAGTGTAGAGTACACTATTCGGATCTATATGGCGAATTTTGAATGAAAAACATGTGGTATGGTGCGTTGGTCGTAGTGGAGGATGGAGATTGCAACAACTTTTAACGCGTATAGAAGTGTATAAGTGTGTATATGTGTGTATATGTGTGTGAAAGTCTGTGTATGTAGGTAAAGAAGCCTCTCGTAGTCGGGTACACCCTTTCTTATTTCAAACTTTTTTTGAGTTTTGCTTAGAGTGATGCAGAAATATGATTAGATTTTGTGGCAAGTTCATTAACACACACACAGATTCTTGATTGCTGATCATAATGGATATATATGTATATAGTGTATATATATTTTATTATTTATATAAATTCTGAGTAAGAAATGGAGTTTTGTGGATGAACCAATGAAAGTTTTTCTATAAAAAAGTTGTGAGAGTATAAAAAAAAACCTTCTATGAAAATTGTTGCAATGTTGTTCAATGAAATGTAGTAAAAGTTTTGTTATATGCATTTGATATGCAGATAAATTCAATAACGCACAGGACTCCTGGGATAGCAAAAGGTGGACAATCCTTGGGGGATATACAATGGGCGTGGATCGTACAACAGCAGCTAAAGTTGAATTATGAAAGAGACACAGAGGCAACATCAGAAGCAGCAGCAGTAGGAACAGCAGCAGCAGCACAGCTCAATCCAACCAATACAAATATCCTTTATAGATGTAACTGTGCATGTGTGTGTGTGTGTGTGTGTAAGCGCATGCATGTTGACATATTCGTTGGCTGCATAAAACTTTGCCAGCGTGTGGGCGTGTGTGTGCGGTGTGTTGACAACAGGCATGCAACTATGGTCAAGCTATTGGCCAAATTTGTCGAACACATTTATACCCTAGAAAACCAGCTCTATAACTGTTGTTATAACAGTCTTAAACAGAATGAAAGCAACACAAAGTTGCAACACAATTGTGGCATATGTACTGCATTAAGCTTTGCAGCATAGCTAAAGTTAAGCGTGGAATTGTAGAGTATATTTATTGTAGGGTATTTGGAGAGCTGATATATTATTTGTATATATATTATATTTTATTTTGTCTTGTTTTATATTTGTTTTTCTTCTTTTTTTTTTTTGTTGTGCTGCTTACGTGTTGATGACATCGATGAGCTCTACGGTTGACGTTGTCACTGACCATTTTCCAGTGTTGCCCCACAGCTGCCTACATCTGCCTCTGCCTCCAATGCTGACGTCGTTGATGATGACATTTTTGTTGATTACAACATTGTTGCACATTGTTTGTCTCGTTGCTGTTATTGTTGTTTATATTCTTCATCTACTTGTTGTTGTTGCTGTTGTTGTTGTTGTTGTTGTTGCTGTTGCTGTTGTTACTGTGTTGTGGCTGAACCACACAAACCAAGTGCACTTTCAATATTGAACCGCATACACAAGCACACACCCACAGCCACTCACATATACACCCACTCCAACAACATGTGAACTATGCATTTTTCAAGCATTTTGCATACAAATTTTGCTTCGGCCAAAGGCATCGCATATATATATATATATATATATCTATATCTATATACTATAGAGCATAGTTTTAGCATATTGAATGTTTGGGAAATGTGAAATGTTTTAACGCGAGTGTAAGTATTCTCCAAAAATAATTAACTTGATGTACACAGAGATGTACATACATATACATATACATAGACATAAATATTGAGGCTATTTAGTCGAAGGATTATTTAAGTTATGCTCATCGATTTTGATTTGTTATACGCAAAGGTAATTAAGGTATGTTAATTTTATATTTAATTAACAGTAAAATATTTTGTGTTTATTAATTGATATATGTAGTAAATTAAGTAACGGTTTATTTAGTTCATATAAAGAGCGAAAGTTAAAAGTTATATCTGCAAAACGATTTGCAATTAAAATTAAAAAATTTCTTTCATTTGTATGTGAATTGAATAATATGATTGTAAGTTGCAAGTAGCAAGTAGCAAGTAGCAAGTAGCAAGTTGCAACACTTGCCACGCATTTTCTTTTTGAGTCTGCATAAGTATTACAGTTATAAGCAGCTGTCGCAAGTTGCTGCCTCTTTTGACTCATTTCCGCTTTCTTATTGAGTTGAAAACTTGTTGTGCTGTCTGTTGCTGTCGCTCATTTTGAATGCAGCGCGATTTCCGTTTCCGTTGCACCAATGCTAATGACTGTCTGTCGGGGTGAGTGGGTGATAAATAGTATATATATATCTATAGTGTATGTGAGTGTGCGTGTTTGTGTGTATGGGTGTGGTGTTAACTGTACTCTTTCACTCTTTCCCAGTTCGTTTTGCTGCTGCTTGTGAATTATGTGTGAAAGATAGCTAAATTATAGCACGCATGTGTATTGTTGCCACTCAACGCTGTCTATGCAACGCTAACTCTCATTGCCGCAACCTCAACACACACACACACACACAGACACATAGTCGCTTTGCGCGTATATGTACACAATACACAATGACCAACAATGACAGCAACAACAATAGCGGCAGTATAAACACAAACAACTTTGAATAGCTGCCACACAATGTCCCGGCCTGTAAATTGCTAGCTCAATTATGTGAGTGGTCCTGCCCCACGCAGCATGCCCCAAACATCTCTTATGCTCTATGCACCATGTAGGCCATGCTCATTCTCTAGGTTTGTTTTAATTTTTTTTTTCTTTCTGTTTTTGTTTTGTTTTTTGCTGTTGTTGTTGTTGTTGCAACCAGTTTATCAGACAGCCAAGGCACATGAATCAGCCACGGGAAAGGCGCATTGGTACATTGGAGTAACCATTTGCAGGCTCGTTGCTATCTGCCTTCTGGATATACTGACTATACTGACTATACTAGTTATTCTGGGTATTGGCAATGTTTGGATCCTAGTTGCAGCTACGCGCCTGCACTTCATTGATTCTTCAATTGATTTATGCGTCTAAGCACCACACACACACACACACACACACACACACGTACAGACATAGTGATTGAGAGAGTGAGTGAGAGAGAGAGAGAGAGAGTGGAGTGGAGTGGTGTGGTGTGGTGTGGGAAAGTCATCGCCTGCGCTGCAATGCGCCAGTGAACAGTGAACAGTTTTTGATTTAATCCATTTTATGGGGCATGCCACCGGCTGAGAGTTGTGCCATGGCATTGCAAGATGCAATCTGAAAAGGTTTCCATCTCATATGTTGATATATGTGTAAATAAACTCTTATACATGTGATAAACTAACAACTTATTATGGATTTATGAAAAGCAACAAATTTTATTTTTTTTTATTAATAATTTAAACACATTTGAAATACTTAAATATAATTGCTATTTAATTATAATAAAATAAAAGAAATTAGTTCTCTTTTTATTTTTAATTTAAATCAAAAGCTTTTCGTATAAGCTCTTTATATAATGACGAATCCAACACATCCAAAATCGCATTATCCACACGCCTTTAATTGGTCGCAGTTCCAGAAATTTATTTGCAGTTTCGATTTTGTCTTCAGCTTCGTCTCAGCTCTCAGTTTGATAGAAGCCTTAACGATCAGCTCTGCTGCCGACCAACCGACACATGCGTTCGGCACGCCTTATACAAAACGACACAATTACGAGCACTGTTCTTGTCTCTTTCTATCTTACTGTCAAGCACAAGCTGCGTCTGGCAGAAACATTCGCATAGCTTGCAGTAGCTACATACCAGCACAAATCAGATCACAGCTCGTTGATGTTACGCTTCAGACCAATGGCAATTCATTCTATTTGTTAAGCTAGCAACATTGTTAGAGCGAAGCTTAGCAGCATTTTTTTTTTAATATGCTTAGCAACATAGTCGATATACATTTACCTATTTGTTCGTGCAAATGAGCTTAAATACATAAGAAACTTATGAGTTGCTTGAAGCATATGTATTAAAATCCATTTAGTTGGTTCTATAATCATGTCACATACAACATGAAGTCAACGATAATAATAATATAAGTAGCAGTGGAAGGTAAACAGGATATTTGATTATTGTTTGATTTATGAACCATGTCTGGATTTTGCGTTGAGTGTTAGCTTTTAGCATCTTGCATGAAAACAATTTTAACACTTTTCCAAACAGACGCCACACCGCACTTACAACCACTTGCAGCTTGCAGCAACCAACCAAACATTATCCCTTGCTCTATCTCTCTCGCTGTGTGTGTGTGTGTGTGTGTGTGTGTGTTGTTTATTCCTCTTTCTTCTGGGGGGTAACCCCACACCATTTGGCTGCACATGACAAGCTGTACATGAGCTCGTCGCAGTGGCAATTGCAATTATATAGCAAACTGTGTTTGGCGTTCAAATCACCGCAGGGCCACTCCAAGCTACCATTGACGCGAACCTTGTGGGTAGTTTGTCCAGTTAGGTCTGAACTGTTTGCTTTGTGGCCTTAACTGTACCATCAACTGTCTCTTGACTCCTGCCGCTATTTGTGGCTAGCTCGTTGACTGTGTGCATGTGTGTGTGTGGCTGTGCAGTTTTTTATATTTTTTCTTTTTTCTTCGCTCTCTATTTATTTAATATATACAAACATACATACAGATATATATATACATATACATAAGTGTATAAAGTTTTTTTTTTTGTGTTTATTTGAATGACATGCATGAAGTGTTTATTGCATTTCACAAGTGCCACATGAAGCTGAAGCGTTATATAAAAGCTGACGAATATTATTGAAATAAAAAATGAAAAGGGTTAAAAAATATTTTATATATTGTTGCTGCAACTGCTGTTGCTGTTGCTACTGCTACTGCTACTGCTATTGCAGTAAGGTTGATTGTAACAGAATTATAAACTAGCCATAAAGTTTTCTTCTTGGCCAAGTTGTGCTTTCAATTAAAGCAGTCAAGCAAAATTTGTGAGCGAAAAACTTTAACAATTTTATACTAGTAGCAAGTTGTAAGTTCAAGTCAGCATGAAAATCAATTGAAGCGTGAATTTGATTTAATTCACTAACTTTGGGGGCGTGGCCAGCTACTACTACGAGTAATACTACTACTACTACTACTACTAGTAGTAGTAGTCTGGTGGCAAATTTTGCGACTTGGCATAAACTAACTTCCGTTGCAACGCAAATGGCAATGGCAGTGGCAATGCCAATGCCAGCCAACTGCAGCTGATGAATAAAACATGTATTTATGCGATAGTCAAGAGGGGCATGCAACGTGCTGCAGATGCCAGTCACTACTTGGGTTAGAGTATTGGATGCCAAATGTTGCAAATGTTGTTATTGCTGTTGCTTTTAGTATATATATATATATATTGGTGTTGGTGTCACCATTCAGTCAGCCATCCAGCTGAGAGTGTCAAGTGTTTTTGCAATGCTTTTCCAACTTGGCTACAAGTCTAATGGCATTTTAAGTAAATCGTAGAAAAGACGTTGTCGCAGTTCTTAGGGTTACAGAGAGCCTTAACATTTTCATAGCTTTTAAGGTTTATACATCGCACACAATGCAACAAATGTTGAATGTTGCATTAAGCTAAATAAAATTTCAATTTTAAAAATTACAACCAAATTAAAACAATAAATTTCTTTTCTATAAAACTGACTAAAAATATATATAATTTAAATTTTAAACTAATAAATAATACTACTACAGATTCTCGATTATATATATATAATATATATAGTTATTTCTATTGGCTTTTATTGCTTACCTTTGGTTGTTCTTCTCGCTGCTTGTTTTGTGAAAACAACAACTAAAATCGTAATCCCTTAAGCAAATTATGCAAAACTTTTGCGCTGACCGCTTTCTTTGACCGTTTGAACTTGTGACAGGATATGCTGCAAAAGGACTATATATATATATATATGTATATATATTAGGTACTGAGAGTACTGAGAGCACTGAGCAATGAACATTGGGCACAAATGTAAAAGATGGGGGATAAAAGTAGCTCTCAGCTCTTAGCTCTCAGCTCTTAGCTGTTAGCCCTCTGCTTTCAGCTTTCAGCTGCTACTTGGGGTTCATTTCATGGCCGCTAAGCCGCAACAACTGTCAAAAGCAGTTGCCAAGTACAAAAATCCTGGCGAACATAAATAAATAATTGTAAGCTGCTTAACGCGAGCCTGTTGAAATTTACTTCATTTCTTTACTATTTGTGCATGCAAATGCCGCAAGGACTTGTGGCCAGGACTAGTTTATGTCAAAAGCCGCTTAAATGCCAATGTGAAGAAATTGCAACATGAAACTTTTTGGATATGCGGCTGATTGCTGGTGCTGTTGCTGGTATTGGGGCATACAACATACACCAGGGGTTGAAAGGAACGGAAACGGGGTAAGGTTATAGTGCAATTATGTTTGTCACTTGTATACGGGGATTGCTGGAGAGTGCGACAAGTGCGACAAGTGCACAGCGACTCTCATATTAGTTTGCAAAATTAATTCATTGTTTTGAAAGCCACAAAACTAAAACCTGACGCACGCAGGCACAAACCCGGCCGCTTGGATGACTGGTTGCATGGTTGCTTGGTTGCAGGACACATTGCACTAGTATGCAAGAAGATGAAGAAGAAGAAGAAGAAGAAGATGGTAAGTGAAGCAACTTGAAAATCAATTTCGATGGACGCCATTCTGTGAAGTTTCTGAAAGTCTTGAAAGCGTCGCCAGAAATTGCACTTTTCAAGTGGTTGAAACTTTAAATCACCAGCATCCTGGCACATCCTGGCATATCCTTGGCTCTAGTCCTTTGGCGCCTGATTACCAACGTTACTCTTACTGCTATAAGCTGCAGTTTGCCGCTTCTTATACTTATAATGCTCATACTGTTACCCATAGCATTTGGTCATTATTTAACTTTTTAGTCTGTCTCAACAACAACAGCAACAGCAGCAGCAGCAACAGCAGCAGCAGCAGCAGCAACAAAAGCAATAACAAACAATTCAACAACAAGCAGTAAGCAGTAAGCAGTAAACAACAACAAAAACAATTAATCATTTTGACTTTTAATCTTTCATTTGTCCTCAACGTCGGTATCTTTATCGCGTTTTGGTCTTCTCGGTTGTTCTTGGTGTTTGCCCTGCCACGCCTTTAAGTTTGTTGCTGTTGTTGCTGATGCTGTTGTTTGTGTCAAAAGTTTACGCAATCCTCAAGCTTTCTACTGCTGTTGCTGCCACCCACACCTAGATATGGCAGTTACTCTATGGATGGCTTCAACGTGTATCTATCTATCTATCCGTCTCTCTGGGAAGCATTTAAGGCTCAGTTTGTTAAGTATGCTTTGGGTCGCTTAAGCGGACTTAATCGCATTATTACTTTTACGAGAGTTTTTCTTTATGATTTACACTAACTGAGTGCAATACGCACCAAGCATCAAGCATCAAGCATCAGGCATTAAGTACTCACACCTACAATTCCTTTAAAAATGAAGTTAAATTTGTTGGAAATGAAAACATCAGAAATGAATTTTTAAGTGCGGATTTTGTGGTCTAACATTGTGAGCCTCTTACTCTCTCTCTCTCCCTCTCTCTCTCTCTCTCTCCCTCTCTGTATATATATATATGTGTGTGTTTTTTTAAGCAGTTTTACTTTTTACTGTATTTTGAATTGAGTCTGAGAATTTGCAAATCTGTTGCCATATAACAGCATTAACCAAAAAGTTGCTAACAAATTTTTGTTTTTTTATTTTTTGCATAATTTTAACAAGTTTTAGAACAAATTTACGCAATAATAATGCAAGTTAAGTAGTTAAGTTAAGAAAATGTAAACAATAATATTATATAAATTTATATTTTTTTTTTTATATATATTTAATATATTGGCTTTATTAACATTTTAGTATATGGTATAACTGTTGATGCTATAAAATATTGCAGAATCCTCAATAAAAATCAACACACTTTTACTGGTCATTTATAACTCAATTTCATTGGCTTCGCACATGAGAAATCAATTGAAAAATCACATTAACCGCACACATATACAATTAAGTATACTGTTCATCATCATCATCATGAGTGTGATGAACATCATTATCATATTATTGCCATCGTCTGAATTTATTTGAACAGATTGCGATTATTGCAGGCAGCAATAACAAAAATTGCTGTAAAAAAGGGCATAAAACTCATTACATAAACGTCCACAACAGACAAAAATCACATTTGACAAATTATTATTACTCTCTCTATATATATATATATATATATATATATATATATATATATATATATTCTATATATGTATCTGCGTGTATGGTAACTGCTCGATAAATGGCATTTCGATTTTATGCGTAAAACAAGAGCCGTAACAATTTTGAAAGACAACCGCAAAAAGGGTAACCAACATTTTTGGCAGTTAAGTGTGTGTGTGTGAGTGTGAGTGTGAGTGTGAGTGCTGGTAATTGTCAAAGTGTTGAGTGTTAAATGTGTATATGTAAATGTGTGTGAGTGTGTGTTGCTAAAAAGGGATTCTAAATGATAAATGACAGTGTGCGCTGTGTTCTGCGGTTAAGCTAAATGCGCTGTATAAAGCGAAGTTTGAATTGCGAACTGTCATTTCAATTGTTAAAAGACTAATTTTATATGGCAAAAAAGTTTATTATTATTAAGTATAAAATACACACACATACATACACACATACACATATATAAATTGTTATTCATTTGTATAAAAAGTTTTCATTGATATTTGAAAAGAATGTTTAATTAATATTTAATTTATTGTGTCAGTAAGCTAAAATCATTTCTGTGTTCTACTGATTTAAAGTTATTTTCAACTTGTTCTTATAATTAAATAAATTAAATCAGCCTTTTGTTCAGTTTAATAAAGTTAAATACAATAATATATATACGCATATGTATATAGTATATATATATTTAAATATGTGTAAATTGTGTACATCTCCTTTTAAGAGCTCAGTCCAAAACAATTAAAACATTTTCAACATTTTTCAACTCGATTAATCGATTCTGCAGTCACCCAACTCCTACCACACATTTTCACTCCTTTCAGTTCATTTTCCAATGCTATTTCCAATGCATTTTCCCCACTGTATTTTTACCGTAAAGCAATTACAAATGGTTAAAACCACAGTGCTGGCAAATTGAAAATAAAAATTAAAATAAAAAAAAAAATAAACGTAATGAATATTATTTCTGACCAGGAACAAGAAAATAAGTATGCATTAAGCTTATGTATTGCACTTATTATTGCTGCTGCTGTTGTTGTTCTCTTAATACCCGATACTATATATACAGTTATATATATATATATATATATATGTTACTATGTATGTAGCTAAGAATGTTCGTGTCTGTATAAATGTATAAATAATTAACAATTAAATAAAAATGTTTAATATTATATACAGACTCCAGGCAACAGATTAAATAACTGAAGGCATACTGAAATGTGATCTAATTAAATAAATTAAATAACTTTAATATTGCTTGGTGTAAAAAAAGGCTTATAGACTCATTCCAATAAATATAGCAACTTGGAAAAACAATTAATTAAAAAAAGGAAACACAATCAGAGCATATAAAAATTGAGAAAAAATTAATAAAAACGCAGAAATAAAAGTAGTACAAAAAATTTAAATAGTCTTATATGAATTTCATTAAATAAATTGTTTATATTTTTTAATTATATAAATTAATCAATAAACATTAAAGAAAAATTGTGAAATTATAAAAATAACTAAAATAACTGTAAATACTATTATATACAATATTCATATGATTCTCTTGTATACATTACTATGTTTTCTTTTCTTGAATTTTTGTAGAATATCTTTAGAATTTTTTAAGGATTTAAACTCATTTATATTATTCATTGAAATAAGTAAAACTTTCATTTTAAATATAGCTTTTTTTTAAATTTTTTTTTCCATTTTTTAATACTCAACGTAAAGTTCCAGTGGTTGCAGCATTGCAATTTTATTTTTCTGCGAAATCATAAATTATTCTCAGCTATAGCCAGATTTATTTTAAAACAAATATTAATTTTATATCTTCACACTGCAATCTCAATAATTTGGGTATTTAAATTTGAAATTTTTTTTGTTTTAATTATTTATAATTTTTTTAATTGGCTTTAAAGACGGGCAGATTATTTCTAGATATCAAGTTAATACATCGAATCTTATATATGGAATTGCAGAGCTTCTGGTTTGCATTGCATCAGAATTTTCTATATTATGCAATGAAGTCAATTGCATTTTTGAAGCAAGAGAATGATAAAGAGAATGATTTAGATCAGCAAAAATAACCATAAACAATCAAATATTCTTTTAATTTTAAAATTATAGAAATATTTGAAAAATGTTCGAATTCTGCTGGAGTTGAATGCAGGACAACTGAAAATTTGAATGTTTATTAAAACAAACTATTAAGTTTACTATTTTTAATAATTTTTTATCAGATTAAAAATGTTTTTTATTAACGAAAAAAAGTAAAATATAAATAATAACAAATATATTTATTTTTTTATTTAAGTAAAAAATAAAAATTAAAATATACAAAATTTTACACTTTAACGCTTAAACCTAAGATTTCAACTTAAACTACAACTACAATATGTGTTTATGTGGAGAACGCGTGTATAAATGAAAAATGTTGCTAAAACTACTAATCTACACTACCCATGCCTTACCCGGGACTCGAACCCAGGGCCCAACATTACCTGAGAAAGTTCCTTACAATTATTAGTTGTTCGGCAACTTATCCCAGTACGCTATCGGGCCGGCGATTCAAACGCACGACTAAAACCTACTTGAAGGGTGCCTGTCATCGGATCCTAGTGAAGGCATATTTATTACATAATTAAAAAAAAAAAAAAAATTTTTAATTGTATAATTAGACAAAATGCTAATAAAAACAAGTAAGAAATCTGTAGTCGAGTGTACCCGACTACGAGAGCCCCTTTGCCTACATATACAACTATAGACACATATACTAACACATACATACAGCTCTGCACGTACTTAGCCATTGCACGCGCCTTTAAGCTCCCCACGCTTTATATCGCGGAACTTAATGTTATATAACTTCCATGTCTATTGTTCAATGTTATCGAAATTCGCAACGTAGATCAGGACCAATATTTTTAATATGGGTGCCAAAAAGATATAATCGATTTTTTCGAATTGCGGGGGTCAGGGGAGGAAATTTGAAAATCTAAAACAAACTCGTATATCGTACGAACATATCAAATCTACGTTCCAAATTTCGTTGCTCTAGCGCGCACCACTTAGCCCCCCGGGCCCCATAACACCAGTTTTAATGATGTATAACTTCCGAGCTGTTTGATTAATCCTACCCAGATTTACAACATAGATCAAGAGCCGCCTAATTATGATGTGTGCCAAAAAGAAATTCAATCGGTTAAAAATTGTGCTAAATAATCTTTTTTTTTTTCAAATTGCGGGAGTCAGGGGAGAATATTCAAAAATCAAAAAAAAAAAACTTGTATAGCGTACGAAAATAAAAAATCAGTTCTATATGCACTATAAACTGTGGTGTAGCCCCCTCCCTCAGCCGCTCACCTTAAAACGTGTATTTTTATTCAAACTTCACAAAATTTCCAATGTAGATCAAGAATAGTGTACTTTAACCCTTTTACCTTTCTTAAAGGGAAAGGGAGTCAAAAATAACATATCTAAAATGAAATATGACATTAAAAACAATGGCATTATATGAAAGCATTCAATTGCTTTTTGGACTCCTTGTAATTCCCAATTGGTTATAGCTAAAGCTAATATATTGAGTAGACTTTTCAGTGCTAAGTCAAGGTTACTTTGGTTTACCTTTACATACTTTATCTGTTGTTATTTATTTTATATATATATTTAATATTATATAAAATCTTTATAACAGACTTTTATATGACATATCATGGTGTTGTATTTAATCATTTTTGCTTTTGACTGGATCGTAATCGGACATAGAAACGTCATGATGACGATTAGTATCTTATTATTAGAGAATTGCATTATTAACTCAGTACCTTCTGGTATCACTGAAAATAATGAAATGGAAAGAATTTAGTAAAAAAAAAAAAAAAAAAAATACCATTGAAATTTGAATGTGGCAAGTCAATTGCCGTTAACGTAAAATTTGAAATGTTTCTTTTCGATGAATATAACTTTCGTTGTATCAATGGATAATAAAAATAAAATAATATGTATAAACCAAACTTAATTTGTTTATTATGTATATATTAAGAATAATCGAGGAAAGGGGTGAGGGGAGAAAATTCAAAAATCTAAAACACTCGTATAACCTACGAACATAACGAATCTAGATTTCAAGTTTGGTTGCTCTAGGCAAAGAGCTAATAAAACGAAACAAATATTACCCAAATCTTCCGCACTTTAGACCAAGCCATAACCGATTCATCCTGGCAAGAGAAAATTTGTTTTGTGACGTGCAACTTTAACTCAAAACTAACGAAATTAATTAAATTGCTACAAGCTTGAAATTTAAATAATAATAAATATAAAAAATTGATTAATAATTATAATAAATTATATATAATATAATAAATAATTCTTATAAAAAAACAGAAAGTTACGTGATAAGTTTATTACATAAATTGTAAACTATTTAAGATCTAGCATACACTGAAAGAAATGATTTAAGTAAGTGAAAGCACAAATCTAATAGATTGATATTATATTAAATTATTTCCTGTCTGTAGCTCATATTGTAGACAATATAAGGTCTGATCTGATATTATTTTGTAATATAATCAGTAAGTGTATTAATCATATCAACAACAACAATAACAACAACAATCTAATTAATAACGCATAATAATACAGTTATCAATGGGAAAACACTCGAAAAATGTAGCTTATGACACCAGCTAAATGAAAACTCGCTCGTTCTCTTAACTGTTTTTCACTGTGACCATTTTTATTCAGCTCGGACATCCGGAAGCTTCCGAAAACACTTCCGCAGTCAAAAAAAAAAGAACAATTATATACATATATATATTAAGAAAAAAAAGGGGAAAAATAAAGAAGTAAAAAAGAAGTAAAGAAGAAGAAAACAAAAAAAAAATGGCCGTAAATCAACCGCAACACTTTAGACACTTCCTTCCGCAACGCGCTTTGCTTTTGCCTTTGCCTTTGGTTAAGATTTTGGTTTTGGGTTTTGGTTTTGTTAGCTGCGCCTGTTCCTTTGACAGAAGGAACTCAGCCAGCAAGTCGGCCAATAGACATGGGGAAAAAAATGGCAAAAATGAGCAAAATGCTGGCTAAGTTACAGCAGGAGAGGCAAAAACGGCAGGCATGTGATTTATTTTCTTATTAATTTCCGTTATTCACGCCGCACACAATTTCCGCTACGTGTTTCAATGAAGCTGACCAAACAGTCATTCCCTACTCCTATTCCCACTTCTATTTTTACTCCTACATCCACTTACATCCACACTCACACTTTGACTTCATTTTACTCTCTTACCGAGGCATAAAAAATAAAACTGTGAATACATTGAATACATTATGGACACTCTTCAGGCATCGCTGGCTTGCCTAACAATCTAATTAATCAGCAATAATTCATAAAATTAGAGCTACATAGCAACAACAGCAGCAGCAGCAGCAGCAGCAGCAGTAGTACCAACAACAATAGCAGCATCAACGGAAACAACAGTAACCACAGTGTTGTTGTTAATGTAGGGGTGTGGCAGCTGCCTCGTTTGTTTCACACATAAATTAAAGTTGAAAAGTGCATAAATTAAATGGCGCGCTGCGCATACGCCGCATGGTCCGCTTGGAAAAGTGGTGAAAAGTTTAGCGTACGCAACGGAAGTACGATATTGGGGATCCTCTGCAAGTAGCGGGGGGTGGGGAGGGCGAGTGGCAAGCAAGTGGCGCCATTAATTGCATATTAATTTAGACAAATTTCTTCATGTTTCTTTTTATTTTGTTTTTGATGTTTTTCTCTCTCTTTCTTTTGTATTTTTGACGTTGGCGAAACAAAACAATGAAAATGCCAACAACATAATTAATATACACAAATATTTAAAGATATTTTTGAATAATCTGTGCAGCTTATTGAAGTTGATTTTTGAAGAATAAAGCAGCATTCGAGATTATGTGAATTATTTATATTAAATTTGTATTAAATTCAAAAGAAAAACATTTTTCTATATTTCATACTAATAAATAAAATTTTTTTAAAATCCTTTAAAGAATTAAATTTTATATCTTTATATTTAAATTTATTTTATATTAAAATTTAATTTAAATTTAATTTAATTTTATTATATTCAAATTTATTTTGTACTTAAATTAATTATAATCAAATTTATTTGTACTTAAATTTATTTTAATTTAAATTTATTAAAAATAATTATAGTTTGTTATATTTGGCAGTTTGCATTTATTATTTTATATAAATATTTATATATATTGATTTATTTATATACTTCTAATAATTAATAAATGTTGTTTAAAATTCTTTAAATAATTAAATTTTATATTTTGTTATTTAAATATAAAATAAAACAAGTAAAATAAGTTCATGGCCATTTTGCATTCATTATTTTATATAAATATTTATAATATATATAATTTAACTTGGACTTTCAATCTTTAGAATTATTAAAATTAATAAATAAAATATAAATTTATAATTTGGGCAGGAATTATAAACTCAATTTTTTAATAGATGAAAATCAGTTAGTTAAAGTTTAAATATGAATTTTCAATAAATATTTTTAAATTTTTATATTTCAGTAATTTATTTTAGAGTATTATTTAACAATTTAATTTGAAAGTTTGCTTATTCTGTTATTATATAGATATAACTGATTAGTCAGTTGAGTAGTTTTATTGTGCCCTTATCTATAATAATTTTAATTGTAAATACTCTACAATATTCTGCATCCTTTTTCTGGCATTTGTTTTATTTACACAAATTATTTTCAATTTAAATTTTCGTAAAATTTGTTGTAATAAATAATTTATTATTATTTATGGTAATAAAATTTACATACAAATAGTTTAAAGAGAAAACAATAAAAACTAAGAAATAATCTTAGAATCTTTTAGCATTGTTCTATTTGCCTTGTTTGTCTATGAGCTGAAATGTTTATGAATTATATTTTGTCATTTTTGTGCTTTTATCATTGGCATATTAATTAGGCAGACGACATTCATTTGCTTGGGTTTCGTTAAGTTTCTGAAATATTAATTGAGCAGCTTTGCGCGGCAACTTGATCAAGGACAATAGTCAAAAAGGATGAGGCAAATTAGGTAAAGATATTCTTTATATATATATATATATATTTATATTTATATTTATACATATACCCGTACAAAGTTATTATGGTTTCTGCTTGGAAAAGCATAAATCTTTTGCACAAATACAATTGATTTGCTTTATTAGTGTTCGCTTCAACCAGCAGCAACAGCAACAACAACAGCAACAACAGCAACAACAACAATATTTCATTTATTAAAACAAAGAAAAAAGAATGAGAAAATACCAAAAAAAGAAAAGAGCTTCCTTTAAGAGGATGATAAAATTCGTTGGACTGTTAATCTCTTAGAGCCAGCTTTGGCTTTTGTTTATTTGCCTCACAATTTCACACATGTGTGGGTATCTCTATCTCTATTCAACTATTGTATATATATGTATATTTATATATTTATCCATCTATCTATCTCTTTCTTTAACAATCTTCTCCAACCTAAACTGTGTTTAGCTCATTTCCTTTTGCGTGAAGTGATTTACGAGTAATTCGCCATTTAACCTGTGGCTAAATTTGTAATTAGTCAAGTTTTCGTGGCACATGCATAAAATTTCCTTTTGCTGGGCTTACTGTATTTTGCCTAATTTTCTCTCCATATATATATATATGTGTGTGTGTGTGTGTGTGCTTTTGTGTATATGTATGTGGGTAAGTCTATTAATAATAAGCAGTAGCAGCAGCAGCAGCAGTTTTGTGTATGTATATGTTTTATACATATATTACTTGCATATATGTATACATACTTATACACAGACTCAATTGAGGGGCACAGAGGCAGAGGCTGCTGTGCGGAGCGCACATGTGACAAAAGCCAATTTCATTTACTTGGTGGCTGCCAAATGGTTGTATGAACCGCAAATTAATTTTGATGGGATTACGGATGGAGCATAGAAGTGTATAATGTACGTAAGTGATTGAATATTAACAAATGAGCTAAAACTTTTACGCACACATTTACTACTTAATAAATTACACCCATTTATACCACAGCAGTAAAAGAAATATATATATATATATATAGATATATTTATATATATGTATATAAATTTAAAACTTTTTACTTAATTATTTTTAATGTTTTCTGTTTAATAGTTTTGTTGAACATTTTTTATTTGTATAGCAGTAAGTTGAATTATAAATATAATTAAGGGAGAGAATTTAATTCATATGCCTAAGAGCAGTGTCTGCTTATTAAAGTAGTCCATTCAGATGAGTTCTTTACTATATACTGTATTGGAATCAATGTAAAAAACTGACTAAAGTTTATGGCTAATAGTTTCATATGGAAATTTTTGTTATTTATTTTTAGTTTCTTTTTCTGTTTATTGTGTGGCAACCACAAATGCCGCGTCAACACCTTTTGTTAGTCCATCGACATTCAATAAAATCAAATTGATTGAAGTTTCGCACGTTGCCACCTTGCCACCAGCATTTATCTGCACATATCTTGCCAGATTGTCACCACCCCAAATCACTCCATTGGCCCATGCATCAGGCATCAGGCACCAGACCAGGCACCCTGTCTGACCGGTTAGCTGTGAACATCAATTAAATTCATTGCCAAACAAATATTGTACAAAGGAATTATAAAATCAGCCAAGCGATTGTCGGCAGACACATGTTACCCTCCCCCTTTGCATCCACATAGCAAAAAGCAAAAAAAAAAATTGAATCGTTTTGCTTTTGGTATGTCTAGGTAACCAGGATGCAAAGCCCCAAAGAGAGTCCTGCAATTTAACTGCTCTCCTACTACTCCTTTACCTATGCCTATAGCTATAGCTATGCCTATGCCAGTGTCTATGACTCCGCTTGTGCCTATGGCTGGTCCTGTGGCAGTCTCTATGCCTGTTGCAGCTACTGTTTCTCGCGTTGCAGAATGTTGATTGAATGTAGATTCCCTTTCTTTCGTTGATACCAATGTAACTACCATCACTTTATCCCTTACCTTTACCTCTTTACTTCTCTATTTCTCCACTGAGAATGTTGCTACCCTCAGCTGTTGTTTTTTGGCACTTTGCTACGAGCGTCAAATGGAATAAAGCGCCGACATTTTGTAAACAAAGCGTATAGCATCAGTTCGTGTGGGGAGAGCGAAGAGAGGAGCGTTGCCCTGTTGAAAGGTCGTCCCCCATTGAGTATTGCATGTGATGTTTGAGCTGGTTGCATGCAGCCTAATACAAAAAACCCCAGACCCTAAACCGAGCCTTTACTCTTTTATCCAATGGATTGCAGTCAAAGGACAAAACAACAGCAACAGAAACTGCATAACAAGCGAAATTTTTTTCTTTACACTTTTATTTTGAATAAGTTTTTTGGATTTTCTCTCTGTGTGTATATGTGTTTGTGTGTGTGTTTGTGTGTGTGTGTGTGTGTGTGTGTGTGTGTGTGTGTAACCATCTTTTGTATGGGTTTTTTAATTTTTCGGGTGATTGCTTTATTACAGTGTACAGACCATAGACTGTGGAATGTTCAGTCGCTGGCTCAGACCAAGGCTCAGCCATGTCCTCGATAGATACCCAAACTACTATAAAAGTGTTGAATATTTCAAGTTTAGTTGGTTTTTCCAGGGGCTTTTCTTTGAATTGAAAACCAACAGTAAAGCTTTGTATACTTTTTTAGTTACTTTTATTAAATATTTAAATAAATGTGCAAAATGATTGATTGATGATTATCAAAATATGTATTAGAATTAATTTATATTGAAAAAATGTTTCAGCTGGAAATAGACAAGAGAATAATTAATAATGTGCAATATTTTTAATAATATTTATATATATATATATATATATAAATTTCTTACTTAGCCAATACTAAAACATTTCTTAAAATCAAATTTTGCTGTAGAAAAGTTCATAAATAAAATTTTTGTACTTTATGTTATTTATTTATTAATATATATAAATATTTGTGGCTAAATTTAATGGCTGGTCTATTATAAATGTTCATTTATATCCTTCTATGCTATCATTTGGCACGTTTTCCTATTTGTTGAGTGGAAAAAATAAGAAAAAGCAATAACAAATAGGAAAACAAATTTAATACATTGAGACTAAATTGCTCTTTTATTTTCAAGAATAGTTTTAATTTACGAGTTAAAAATCAATTAAAAATGCCTTCAAGTATGCAACACTTAATTTACTGCAAAAATATTTCACATTGTTTTGTGGTCTTAAGGCATAATTTTGCATTTTATGAAGCGAATGAAAATAACTTTTGCAAACAAATCAAATGCAAAATACTCAACACAATGGCTTAGACATTGTTGATAATGATAATGACTTCGTTGATGATGATGATTTTGCAAGTAGAAGAAGATGTAGTAGCAGTAGTAGAAGAACTATTGAATATGCAAGAGAATTTATTATTAGATGGCAAACAAATGAAAGCCATGAAACGTAGACAACAAAATCCTTCCACTCCATTTCACAGCGTCAACATAATAAATCAGCTTTCGCCTCTTTCCTACTAC
>JBAMBS010001224.1:0-50479 GCA_037044455.1 Zygothrica quintamaculata
GTTGGTCTGATCTACACGCCTCTTACGGCAGCGCGCTGCCGCCAATTTGTTACGTTCACGGCGAATACGTCGTTTCTCCTCCTCCTCAGGCGACATATTGGCCGCCTTATTGGGCCGACGGCCGCCACCACGACGAGCTGGTGTGGCACTGGTTGAGGTATTTGAGTTGCTGTTGCTGCCAGCCTGAGCTGAGTTACGGCCGCTACTGTTCAATGCGGTAAATGAATCCTTGAAACTAAGGACACCTCCATTTGATCCATTACTCATTATATTTTGTCCGCCATTCTGATAAGAGGCACAGTCTGTGGCGGCACTTGCTATAAAATAATAATATAAAAGAAAAAATATAATTAATTACTTTATTTAACTTTTTTTTTTTAAAGTAATTTTACTTACAAGTATCTGTTGTACTTTGTGCATCATTCCATGAACCATTTGACTCCTCCTCATCCGAACCAGCCACACTGTCGCAATTCGAATCGTTCAGAATAAACGGCAGACTGATGGGATTGTCATTGATCACCGCCAATGTTGCGGTTGTCATTGTGGGCGTGGCTGTATTCACATTACCGCCCAAAGCTGTAAGCGGCGGCGGTTTAAAACCGGCCTGAAATGGTACATTTTGTGGCTCTGAAGTTAGCTCACTGATTGACTCCTCAATGGTACGCAGCGTTGTTGGCGTCAGCGTTGGCGTCGTAATCGTTGGTGCACTCTGCATTCCATCAAATGTAACGAGCTGTAAGTGAAAGTAATTAAACTTTATTAATATCAATCAAATTAAAATGAATTATACTTTTTAAGGACGAATTCAATTCACTCTGCAATTAACGCAATACTGCAATATTATCGATTCTTATCGAACGGATAAGACAACCGTTAGATAAAAGAAAACAATTTACACCCACAAGAAAACTCAATTAAAAATTTTCTCAATATGCAAAAGATGATTTTTAAATGAAATTGTACAAGCTGCACTTGTACTTATACAATGTGACCGTATTATATGCCTTAATTGTCAATTAACACCGTTAGCTGAACAAAATCAATCGATGCTCGGTATTAAATGTTCGATAGGCATGTTATCGACTTATCATACCTGCTGCATGAATAGCTCAGCGGCTAGAAAATTTGCAATTTCGCTTGCACTTTCCAATGCTAATTTATCGCCATTATTTGTCGTTGCTGTTGTACTTGTTGCTGTTCTTGTTAATGCTGTTGATGTTGTTGTTCCGATTGGCAACTGTTGTGGTTGCTGCTGCTGCTGCTGTTGTTGTTGTTGCTGATTATAATTAATATGCGTACAATTGTTGTTGTTATTATTGTATTGTTGTTGGTGTTGTTCATTTTGTTGCTGCTGTTGTTGACTAAAAAAGCTTTGCATTTGACACATGGCTGCCATTGCGACTGTCGCGTTGGTGGCGTTGGCGTTTCTGTTGTTGTTGTTGTTGTTATTGTTATTGTGATTGGTATTGCCGTTAACATTCACAGTAGCAACAGTTGCGTGCATATTGCTGCGTGTAGACAAAGTCATGTTGGCGGCATTATTATTGTTGTTGTTGTTATTGCCATATGATTGCTTTAAATGTTGTTGCTGTTGCTGTTGGTAGGTTGATATCGTGGGCTGTTGCTGCTGACGTAACAATTGCTGTTGTAGCTGTTGCTCTTGCTGTTGCAGCTGTTGACTATAGTACTGCTGATTGTTATATTGTTGCTGTTGTTGTTGCTGTTGCTGCTGTTGTTGCTGCAGCTGGTTATATTGTACACCATATGGCAATTGTAATTGTTGTAATTGTTGCTGCTGCAACTGCTGCAACTGTTGCTGTTGCTGCAAATGCTGTTGTTGCTGCTGCTGATGTTGCTGCTGTTGCTGCTCTTGTTGCTGCTGTTGTTGCTGTTGCAGCTGTACTTGCTGCTGATAATAAGGATGGTAGCACGCATTATGCGCTCTACCATTAAGATTTTTCATCATAACTCGCCTAACTTATTGACTATTTGGTATAAAACTTAACAAATATTAAGTATACGAACAAATACAATTTATTACGTATACGTACAGTACGTTATTTCTGACTAGTTTTAGGTGTGTTTTCCTCTTTTTTTTGTATCGCGGAAAAGGTAAATTCGATTTTCTTACTTATAACATAAACCTAACAAAAACAACAAGCTAATTTTTAACAACAATTTTATATAAAATTTAATGTAAATATATTTCTATATAATATATATATATATATAAAATAATGTATGTTTATATATATATATATATATATATATATATATAATATAATGGTTGTATATATATATATATATATTTATATATATAATATCAGCAGGAAATTTGTTGAGTGAAAGCTTCTAAAATAAACAAATATTTACAGCAAATGTTTTTTTTATGGAAAACTTGCGAAGAATTCGCGAAAATTCTTTTTACACGTTTGAAATTCTAACGAATGTTCGTTGTTCTGTTGTTGTTGTTGTTGTTTTTGATGATGTTCGTTGCTCTTTTGAAATTCTTAATGTTGATTATGTTGTATGCAATTGTTGCTGTTGTTGTTGTTACTGTTTAGTTGAGGCGCCAAAAATTTGTTTCGTTTTCGTTTTTTGCTTTTATTTGCCTTTGCTTAATGTTTTGGCTTTTTGTCGTTTCGCTTCTCGTTAAGTTTTTTATTTTTATTTTTATTTAATTTATTTCTTATTTCGTATATTCGTTTTAGACTTTCTATTCGTTATTTCTGTGCGTCTCCGGCGGCTTTAAACGCTTCACGCGCAGCGTTTGCCAATTTCGCAAATCTTCGAAATGTCTGCGCAGTTTTTTAAATGCAAACATAATCGTTAATCCCTAAGTTGATAATCCAAATTGGATGCTGCTGGTTCTAAGCAGGACACCAGCCAAGGACTTATACAATAATAAAAGAAACCAACAAAAACAGTTATAATAATATATAACAATTATAATAACATAATTTATAACAATTATTAACTTCGCCTGGCTTTTAGAGCTAAACGAAACAAAAAAAAACCAAGTTTGTTTTTAATTGCACAAAAAAATTTGTTCAGATTATGTAATTATGTTTTTAAACGTTGTACATAGCATATAAAACATATATATACTATATATATAGTTCATATATATATGTATACATGTTAAGCATATAGAAATGATAATTTTATTAGTTGCCTTGCGCTACTTTTTGGGCTCACTGAAGGAAAAAAATAACAAATAATTACTACAAAAAATTACACTTTAATTTATGTTTTTAATTAGCTTTAAATTTAATGCGCGGCAACGCCTCAAAAGTGAAATATGCACAAAATCAATTGAAATTTAAAAATATATACATATATATATATATATTTTATATAAATACTTTTATATTAATATATATATATATAGATATTGCCTAGAAAACACGCGGCATGCAACTAAAATACAAGAAATCTCTTTGCGTCGTTTTTTATTATTTAATTTTATTTTATATTTTATTTTTATTATTATTTTTATGCTCTTCTTTCCTTTTAGTTTTGCTTTTATTTATATTTTATTTTTGTTGCTTCCTTTCCGCTTTTATTTCGTTGTTTTAAATTCGTTTGGCAATTGCACGCGCTGATTTCAGAGGGCTAGAAAAAAAAAAACTTTTTGCAAATTCGTTTTGTGATTTTTCTACAAAATTTTGTTTCTGCTTTTCTTTTCCTCTTATTTTTATTTTATTTTAATTTTTTTTTTTTTTTTTTTGAAAATTTATTTTCGTTTTCGATATTTTTCTTCTTTTATTTTTATTTTTTCTTTCTCGGGCAGCGCGCGCGTTCGCGTTCAAGTTTTTCCCTGGCGTTTTTCCCTCAAGAAGAAAAAATTCTTAAACTTCGATGGTTCGTTGTTCGTTTGCGACTGAGCGCTAGAAATTTTTTTTGAAATTGGCAGAACACAAAAAAAGACAGATAAAAAAAAAACAAAAATCCAAACTGATTCTTCTGATGGCAGCCTCTTTTCGTAAAGCTGCAACACACACTGAGAGAGAGACAGAGAGAGAAAGATACAGAGAAAGAGAGGAGTGTGTGTATTGGTGTTGTTCTCCTGAGTAAATTAGAGAACAACAACAATAATAATATTTAGCAACTAAGCAAATCGAATAAATTTTAAATGTACGCCATGCCTGCTCTTAATTGAGCCAACAACCCACACGAGCAGCATACAGCAGTAAGAAGAAGCAACTGCCCACGCCAACAACAGCAACAGTTGCTGCCATAAGTTTTTGCTATAAAACAAACGTTTCTATAACAATTTCCAATGAATTTCTGATCAAATACCCTGTAATTAGCCACAAATCAACAGATATTGCCTACTTATAACATAATACATACAACAAGCTATATATATTTATACGATCATATTGATATAGTGTTTAGCTTTAAGTCTAGACTTGATCAATCTATAGAAGCAAATACACTTTTTAACGCAGATTTTCGCTTTTCCGTTTTGTTTGTTCTGTCAGAAATTAACAGCTAATAACTCAATGGGCCTATTAAAGGCTGTCAGTCGTATACATTTAGCAAGAGTTATGGCCAACATATATGTATACATTTGTATGTGCGTGTGTCTATGTATTCTTCTATCTATGTTTCTTTGTATTTATAGCAGCTAAGCTGTCACATTCCCCTTTTGAGCAATACAGTTGCAATTGCGTGTGTCTAGCAGATTGCCTGTGAGCAGGTGTTTTGACAGCAGCAACAATCAACAACAACAACTACACATAGTATGAACAATAACAATAACAATTATTGTATTTCAAGATCTGCGCTAATGTTAACTAGGCGTACGACCAGCTCTCATTTGATTTTCTATGTTTATTTTTGGGGCTTGCTCGAAATTAGCAAAAATATTTTGTTGTTTTCTTTTTTTCATTTTTGGTTGTTCCATATTTATCTGTATATTGTTTGCACTCTTTCTTTATTTGTTTCCTCTTTTTTTTTGCTGGGTGCGCTCTGAATTTTTGTATTTTTATGATTTGTATGAAATATGACAGGCGGGACGTTGATCCTTTAGCTTATCTACTTGCATTTCCTTTTGAAGTTGAAATATAATAATAAAAAAAAACAAACGAATTTATTTTTCTTTTACATTTATTTACTTATTTTATTATATATTTTATCTTTGCGTTGTTTTTTACTTGATGTTAACCGCTTTATATTTGTTTACTTAAATGTTTAAACCTTTTTTTCTTTATAGCCAACTTTCGTTTTAACCCACTTTTCATTAAGTAAAATTTAAATAAATAAAAGCCGCAAACAAAGAAATAAACAAATGTTATTCCTAGAATTTCACATTGCAGATGAATCAGCCAATTTAGTTGAATTAAAAATATATATAATAAATATAATAATAATATATGAATCTATATATATTATATACTATATATTCATACTATAAAGCTTGTACACTTGCGTGTAATTGTCTAAATTGGAACGAGCTCGTTCCACGAAGTCACTAGCTGTTATCAGCCACCAGTCACCACTCACAACTCACTTGGGGCTATGCAGACGTTGGGTGGGGGAGGCGTACAGAAGCAAAGTTCAGTTGGGAGGTCAATTGCAAGCGTGAGGCGAGTAAAAACGACAACTATATAAACTGATGTCGTCAAAACTGAGTCTTTATATATATACCCTATACTGTAAGGGGGTCTCTACGTTCTATCAGCAACAGAATCTGCTAAAAGGAAGCAAAGAGAACAGCAGCAAAATAATAAGGAGAGTTATATTGAGTATAAGAAGAACGGCTAAGATTTATGCCAAAAAAATAAAAGAGTAGCATAGTACAAAGTGCTGAACGGCAAAGAGAAAGAGAGATAGAAACTAGCAGTTTTCTTTGTTTTGCAACTGAGATAGCTTGTTCTACGGTGAACACATTTTGTAGCGTATTTCCAAGTCGCATATGATTGCAATATGCTGACTAATGCGAAGAGTGCAGAGTCAACTGCTAGAAAATTATGATAAGCTTAAAAAATACAGCAGCAAAAAAATTCACCCATCTTTATGGGCTTAAGTTAAGTGAGCGCATAGTTACAGTAGCTATTGGCAGTTGATAAGAAATATAAGAAAAATATTTAAAAAAAAATAAAAAATAAATAAAATTTGCATATAAATAAACAATTGCTTCATTGCATTCCAGAAGTGTAAAGTGTTGCAATTGTTGACAAAGGGAAAGCTGTGCGTGTCCTTGACTTTAATTAGTAAATTTTAACGAATTTGTACTGTTATTTTTTTTTTCTTATATTTTATATTTGTGTTTGTTATATGTATTTGTTTTTGAGTTGAGCAAAAGGCCTAAGAAGGCAACCAACGGGAAGGCGGGCTGCCGGGGCGACGAAATGAAAGCAAAAGATACGACAACGACAACGACAACGCTTTGTAGTATAAGTAGTAGTTGCTTATACGTGTGTTGTTGTTGTATGTGTGTGACTGTGTTTGTGTGTGAATATGTATAGCTGACGTGTTGAGTTATTTTTAAGCCAATTTTAGCCAGACAATGACGTAATAAAGCAAATATACAAACGCAATACAAACAACTTGGCAAGCACAAAGCAGGCAAGCAAAAAAATACAAAAATTAAACGACAAAAATGATGATGACAATTTTGTTTTTTATTATTTCTTTTTCTATTGTTTTTATCGAGAGTTAACAAAAAAAAAAAAACAATTTAAAACTGTAAAGCTAAATAGATTAACATTGTGATTAACAGGCAAACTGTTAAGTGCTATGTAAAGCTGCCTGCTATGAAATCATAGAACAATCGCAGAGAGCAGATTAACAGCAGCCATTAGGAGCTTAGCACTGAGAGTAAAGAGACAAGCACTATTAAGATGCAGAATTGTAAGACGATGTTGTAATACTGTTGATTGATTTTGGCTCGTTAAATATCTATTTATATAGTATGTTAAATGAATTAATCAGTTAACATAATATATACTATTAATAATTAATATTAAGCATAAAATGAAATAAAATATTAATATTGCAGTTGCATTTTTGGTGAATCGCTAATAATTTTGCTATGAATTCAACGCTTATTTTAACCATGTGGCGTAGCTTAATGACTATTATTTATTTATTATTATATTTGCAATCGTATAAATTAACAAACTTTAAATTACATACTGTGGATGCATTAAGATAGATATATATATATATATATATAGTATATAATATATAATACTATATATATTACTACTCTATGTATTAGCAATTGGCTTGCGAAGGTTGAAAACAAAGGCTTGTTTAGTGTTACGAGTATTTGTCGGCTTATTAGAAATGCGCATTATTTTCATATAAAATGCAATTTTTGATTTCTAATTAGCAAAGAGTTGCCACATTAAATAAAAATAAACCAACAGCAATTTACGCTCAAGTACACACGTAATATTGTAGCTTTTATTGTTGTTGCTGTTGTTGTTGTTGTTGTTGTTGTAGTTGTCGTGACTGCAGTCAAAGTTGTTGCAATGTCAGCAATAGAGTTGACAAGTTCAAGTACGCACACGCTTTTTAGTAGGCCAGAGTTGCCATGCGCATGTACATAAAAGCACTTTTGGTGTTTCCAAGTACAGTTTGCACTTCCCTTTGCGATAAGCTAATATATCGGAATGTATATATATATATATATATATATATATATATAATATAAACATATTTTTAAGTAATATTTCTCTGTTTGCTGTGTTTGTTGTTGTTGTTGCTTTTTATTTTTGCATAAGCAAATTCTGCGAATAAAACAATTAATGAAAAGGAGAAGCGCAAAAAAATAAATGATATTTTTTCTTTTATTTTTTTGTCGCATTTTGACTTATTTTTTCTCGTATTTTCTTATTTTTGTTGTTATTGTTGATGTTGGTGTTGTTGTTGTTATTGTTGTTGTGTTGGAGTTGTTGTTGGTGTTGGAAAGGAGAACGTGACCGCAATGCTAAAGTGAAATTTTGTTGTTATGAAGTGGATTTTGTTGAGTGTCTCTGTGCCTTGTGTTTCTTTTGATAATGGCAAAACCACGGCCAGCAGTAAACAGCAACAGCGGCTGCCACAGTCCGTCTCTATACCGATCCCTAATACCCCTTTTCCAATCCGCAAGCTTATACTCTGTCCGCTTATACTCATGCCCGGTCTCGCTTCCGCGCCCAATGCTCAGACAGCAACGTTTTAAGTCAAAGTCAATGCCCCGTCGAAGTTTGCCGGCCTTTTTCGGGCACGCAAACGCCGCTTTGACCATATACTATATAATCATATATCATACATATATATAATGTTATATATATATATAACTATATATATAAATTTATATATATACTCCCTAATGTATACTATATGCACGCATATCTGTACAGAAAAGCGAACGCCATTAAAATCACTTGATGTTTGTCCATTTTTGGAACGCCTACGCGATGTGCTACCCTGTTCCATGCACCGATCCTCCCTATATTTCCATCTGTTTTGTTCTGTATCTCTCTGTCTCTCTTTCTATCTCGCTCTCTCTGCTGTATGTTCTATACTGTCTGCTGGCAATTGAATTAAAAATTTAACAGACATAATTCAAAAAATTTGCCAATAAGTGCAGCAAACACCCAAAAAAATGTCAATTTTTTTATAATTTTTTTTTGTTTTTATTTTTATTTTACACAGCAAAACGAAGGTAAAATAAATTTCATTTAAAGGCATAAAATTTCATTTTGTTGAATTTTGATTCCTTTCGTGTTTCAAGCTTTTAGGTTCAGTGTCAAATTAATCAGACTTTTGTTTAGCCTGTGCCACAACATTTTCGTATGGTATTGGGGCGTGTCAATGTCCACAGCAACAACAACAACAACAACAATATGACATTTGACAAATTTACATGTGTTGTACAAATACAACAACAACAACAACAACAACAACAAGAGAAATATTTCAGTTCTTTTCGGTTCTTTTGTTTGCCTTTTCAGCGGTACATTGAACTCAGCTAATGAATATACTTATATTGTATTAGTAAATACACACAATAACACACAAAACCACACATACACACATAGTAGATAGAGCTACACCCAAAACAAACACACAGACACACACACACCCAATTCTGATATTTGCCAAAGGCCTTCAATAAAAAAAACTTTGCAATATTTAAAAGATAATGAAAATAATTTTGATAACATTTGCGATTGGTTGTTTAACTAACTGCAGTTATTATTGTGTATACTTGTATTATAGTTAATATAATATTTATATTATAGTTAAAATAATATTTATATCATAGTTAAACGCCAGTTTATAGCAACTTTATAGCAAGTGAATCGTGTAGCGTAAACTATACAATGAAGTGCTTGATCTTAATCGAGTTGAACAATTTGTTTGCTTTTAGCTTTCTGTTGATTTTCCTACGAATTTTTCGTTTATTATTGCAATTTCCTAGAATTTTCATTATTGATAAACAGTTTAAAGCACCTCGATTGCAATTGATAAGCAACACACAACGTTGAGGCATTTAATAACACATTGCAATTATTGTTGAAATTTCAAGTAATTTTCTTTTAGCTACCAGTTGATAGGGTGTTTTAGCTTAAGTGTCGTTAAGTTGTAATTAAGTTTATTGAATTAAGTCTGCACACACACACATTCAAACATACACTTATGTATATACGTAGTAAACTTAAAAATAAATAGGGGAAACACCGGCCAAATATAGAGGAAAAGCAGCTAATAAAATGACGCGACATTGGTCTAGAAATAATATATTTAAATGCATTTTGTCGCGACAAGAAAACAAAAACAATCAGTAAAGAGGCAACAACAACAATATCAAACAACAACAACAACAATATTAACAACTATCTTTGGGTGGGAGTATACAAATTTATAGCAAAGTTTGCAGTTCGAGGAAATGGCAAACAAACGACGCGTCGACGCGGCGCCGCCAAAGCAGGACAAAAGGACAACACGACATGAAAATGCAAGCGACATTGCACACAGCACACAGTACACACAGACAGTAGACAACACAAAATTTGGGGGAAGGAGGTGGGTGGGTGTGCGCAGGGAATTCCCCGTCACAGACAAGTAGTAAAAGTTGTTTTCACTTTTTATATGCCTGCACAGCCAGCACCGCTCCCTTTGTATACGTCAAGGATCTGCGAGACTTGGGCTTGGCCAATTCCAAGAAGGACAATGCGACGCCGGCAATCAAAAATGAAACTAGGAAAAAAAAAAATAAATAAATATAAAAACAGAGAAAGCAAAGGACTCAAACAAAAAATTCTGGTGCATTTTGCGGTAGAAATTTTCATTTTTATTTTATTTTTTATAAAACGTGGCGGGTCCTTTGACTGGTCACTTTGTGCTACAATCGTCCTGTGTAGTTTCAAATTACGCCAAGTATGAAAAATAATGTTAGACAGCACCAAAGCAGCAAAGCGTTGTCCTTGCTGTTGTCCTCAAATGGCTATTTGGGGTTAAATGACAGGGTAAAACAAACATTTGTCTGCTCAAATTATACGAGAGCTAAATTGAAGCTGCCAAAAGCTACAAGAAGGTAAACTCTATCGTCTCAGATATATAAAAATAGACGATATATATGTACTACTATATACATATATGTATATATATATATATATATATATATATATTTCAAATTGTTGTTGCAACTTTATGCTTTTAGTTTGTGCTTCACGCTGCATTTAACTTGACCAACTTCCAGTTTGAATTTCATTTGTTATAATTAACGATAGGCTTAATTTATCGATAATTGCTTTATTATTGAAATCTCTTTCTTTTTTTTCTTATAGTATTTTGGAACTGGTCTGTCACGTTGAAGGCATCAAGTGCCGCCCACATAAAACTATGGAAATTGTTCGCCAAGTGCTCAAAAGAAACCCAAATAAATATATAAAATCAAACTTGAAAATTCATAAGAAAACAATTGAATATAAAAAATATGCACCCACACATACACACACACACACACTAATATACATATGTAGAGTTTATACCATATTAAGTTAATTAAAAGTGTTTTTTTATTTCTTTTTTTTTCCTTCATCTTCAACTTATACAAAAATTTGAGCCAAAGAAAGTTGAATTGTCTTTCGAATTGTTTTGCTTCTCTCTACTGCCTCCTCCTCTGCCTCCCCCATACTTTTCGCTGTATCTCACATTTTGTGCGGGGGCACAAACAAAAAGTTTTCAATATGGAATATGTTTTTAAGTGTTTTTAGTACTACAACATATTAAGCTGGCCTTGCAACTCCCTCGAGCTGTGCACTGAGAGAAATTTTTAGGTACGTATTTTGATCGATGATCAACGTACCATCGCCTACCTCAAGCGCTGTATTAGAAGTAAATTTGCCTAGGTGTACCTTAAAGGTTAATCATGTCTATAGATCCTTTCTTTTATCAATAAATATAGTAAACTTTCTTTCACTTTTATTTTTTCGAGTGTTTTTATTTTCAATTTGTTTTTTTTTGTGTGTAAATCGCCTTTAATTAAACGAATTTGAGCAATGAAATGGCTTATGTCAAAGAGTCGCAAATGTTTGACTTGGGGCATGCTACTTTGAACCGCCCCAATTGTAGCATTAAGTATATAAGACACACACACATACAGAGAGACATACAATAAAAAAAAAACATATGCATTATGAGTATCAAGTGTCACGCGAGCTGCTTTTGGGCCAGTCAGAAAGGTTCAACCAAAGGGTCAGCTATGGGTTCATGCATGCAACTTCCCTCCGATTTGAATTCGCTTTCTATAATGTTTGTATGCGCGTATTAAAGCTACAATTTTTAAGCCGCTGAACATTGAACCCTATCAAAAAATATATACGAAAACGGAAGGTGCCAGATGCAGGTTTAATACACATTTATATACATACATACATATACATATATATATATGTATTTATCTATGTATGCATAAGCCTAAAAAAGTTGCGCATTCAACTTCATAAATTGCCACGAAAATCGCACGTGTGCGATATCGTCGAACCGGCGCCGGTTCCAGACGCCGATCACTCGACTGTGAAATGCAATGTGCAAAAAAAAATATAACGAAAAAACAAAAAAAAATTACCCCAAAAAATCCACACAATATTTATAACCAAAAGAAAACTGGAAAAAGCAACGGTTTCTCATGGTTTCGCAACGTGATTTTCTAATTCTAATTTTTAAAAGGTGTTAAAAAATAATGGCAAAAAAATAAAACCTATTTAATCCAACTTACATTGTGTAAGTCCCAACATATAGTAGATAATAGATAGTAATAGTAGATTCTACTAGATATATATAATTTATGTGCTGTCAGGGATTTATATACCCTGAAACAGCAATAAATATCTAAACATTATTACTAACCATAATATTTTTTAAATAAAATTGTTCTTTTAAAGTTATTTACATTGCTGAAACATTGCTTAAAACTGACACCAAATAGTTAAAGCAATTTATAGTTTTGCCTTGATCAAAATACTATATACTCTATACTTTATGGGGTTCGAGGTACATTTTATCTCTATTCTACATATTTAAACTTAAACAAGTGATCCCCATTCGATCTGCTAAAGCTAAACCGGCAGATTTCATCATAACAGGCAATGGCTATGTTAAACTTCTGTTATGCCGCTGTTAAGTTAACAGAATCAAAGCGTAAATACGCATTTTATTTGAAGAGAAGAATAATAACAACATTGAAGAAATTCTTTGATAAAACCCCAAAAATACAATGTGTACAACTATTGTTGTTTGTTGCTTTCAAGTGTTATCATATTATCAACAAGTTTCTGATAACTACGCAAATATTTAAAATATTTCTAAAGCTTGTGCTACATTATAATTATTAATATTATAATTATTATCTCAAATAGCTCAAAATAGGTACACATAAATTAGCTCAAAACAGCAACAAAAACACATTTAAAAAAAAACTAATAATGAAAATATATTAAAAAACAAAAGCAAACAACATAAATTGGTACGCTGATAAGCGAGACTGCGACACTCGATCATTAAACAAACAAATTCAATTGCAAAACAAAAAAAAATTATATAGAGAATAATACGATACAGCACATACTATACATATAGTATACATATACAACTATATATATATATATATATATATGTATGTGTATATATCTATATTTATTTAGTAAATATTTATAGCATAAAGACCTTCCCTCGTTTGGGGAAACAGAAATCCAAAAGGGCTTTACGACAATAATTTCCAAGAATTTTTTGCAACGATAACGCCAACGGTATTATTGAACTAAATGTGATATGTCTATGTATATATATAGATATATATATATATATATATATAAGGAGTATTTACATAGTTGCATTTAAATCGACAACTGTTCGAAACTTCTGGAAATCCCAAGCAAATGCCTGATAAGCTTAAAGCGTCTGTTTTAAGCCATTTGAAAATTTTTGATACGGATACGGATATTGATTTAGATTCAGATTCTATATTCAGTTCTGATTTGTGTTTTGTGTTCAGTTTTAACTCTATTGAATGCTTACCACTTTGGGCAATGGCGATAGCGGCATATTGAATAGATGATATTCATCGCCAAAGATATTATAGCTGTCCAGCGTCATTTTTGTATGTTGTTATAGATATATCTATATCTATATATATATATGCTGTTACTGATAAGTTAATAATATCGAAGCGCAACAGGCGGCAACTGTTACGGCTGCGACTGCGACTGCGGCTGCTGTGAGCTGACGAATGCAAATTCTGGCTAAAATCGTTTAATGTTTTCTTTTATTTATTTTTCTTTTTAAAATTATTTATTTTTTTATTTGTTTAAATTTATATTTCGCGCACTTAAACGTATCTGTAGATATAAATGTATCTGTATCTGTATTTGTATCTGTATTTATGTCTGTATGCTGTTGTTTTTATGTTAACGTTTTTATATGATGTGAATTTTTGGGTTTTTTGTTGTCAGCTTTTCCGAGAATTTCGCGCTCACTTAAATATAATTTGCGCACATGCCGAAATTTATTTCGTATTTTGTTGCTTAAACAATTTTCCGCGTTGTTGATTTTTTCTTGAATTTTAAACTATTTTTTTTTTCTGTTAAGTTTCTCGCGTTAAGTTTACTTGCTTTTATTCAGCTTTCTTTCTCAGTTTTCTTTCTATGTGCTTTTGCACTCGCCGAAATGATTTGCACGGCCAACGGGTTTCAACTAAATGCGTCATCGTTGCGCCAACGACTTTTATATGCCGCCTGTCGATTGCCTGTTTTGAGTGCTTATCGCATTCCACAGCACGAGAGTGAGAGCGCTGAGCCAGTAACAGAGAGCAAGAGAGCGAGATAGACCGAAGCCATTTGAGTGAATTGCAAGTTTTTGTTTTACTGCTGTGGGGGGAGTACCGCATGGCATTTCCTGAGCGAATTGCGTTGTGCTCAAAGCTTTATTTTTTTTCTACTTGCACACATACAAATGGGTAGTCGATGCGTGCTCTTGTGTGTGTGTGTGTGTGTCTTTCTGTATGATTTGGGTTTAGCCCCATTGCCTCTTGCATTTTAGCATTTTTGGCAGCGCTGCTCACGTGCCCACGCCCAGGCACAAATCGAGGCGTACAATTTTCTTGGCTACGTTTCATGTGAAGCAGCTTCTTGAGCGCGTTTTATCTTATCGGCACAAATAAAGCTTATGACATAAGCAACTATATTTAAAGGCATTGGAAAAGTACCGTCATAGTACTACCAAAAAAAACATACATACATACACACATAAACAGCTTTATCTAAAGTAAATACATATAATTACAATGGATTGACTTTGTACCATCCGACATGAGAATGTTCTATATAAAAAAGTTGTCCAAGTCTCGACCTGGTCTTATTATCAGCTCTGGGGCTTTGTATTCATAAAGGGGTCGATCGAATGCTTTTCGCTTTTCGCTTTTCATATCTATCCCCATCCACAACTCCCCCTAACTATGTCTATCCACAGGTGTTTAACAGGCAGGTGTCTGTTTACTTTAACTATACCGATTTATATTTTGCCTTTTATCAATTATATGTCACAAATATTGATGAGACATGCGACTGTACGCGTATTTTATATGTAGCATTATCTATGTAACATAATAAAACAAAACAGTCTATGTTGCAACTAGAACGACTATTAGTTACCCTAGTTAAAGTAAATACCCTGAAACAGATCAGTTCCAGTTACTACAAAAAGTTATTTTAAGGCATGAAAATTAGTTTTTAATAATTTAGAATGTGCATTTGATAGTCTAGAAACAAGTTAAGTTTACTCTAGAAAAAAGCTATTTCAACATAATAATGACTACTTAATACCCTAGAATACGATTGTAAACTAATAAACACTCTTTAATATCCTTTGTTGTGTGAAAAGTGTGTAAATTGTATGTGAAGACTCATTTTAACTATCTTTGAAATAGCAAATTCAAAGCATTAAGTGTATAGGGTATATATAGCTTAGCAGATGTTACAACTTATTGCACTAATATATATTTAAATTTCAGTGATATATAGCTAAATATATAATAAATTCTATAAGTATCCTTTGCTCCATACTTTTATTATACGACCCATTATAGTTTAGGTATAAACTGTACTTCACTTAGAAATTCGTTTAAAACCTAATGAAGCTGTACAACTGTACAACTTTTTAAAGAGTTTTTCTTAGATATATGTTTTGTTTATGTTATATATATATATTTAGTAGAGAGCTGTAAAACTTATATAACCTTTAGTTATATAATTTATAGGGTATAGAAAAAGTCCGCACTGACCTTGTTTATATGAGAGAAATGAAGGCACTTACATGAGCCTATGGCTGATACCTACTATTTGCGGAAAAGGGGGGCTTTCGAGGGTGTTTTTGCTTTACAATTGCGATTGTAATTTGAAACTGGAACTGGGCCATGTGATAGAAAACATTTGTGGCACAAACGATAATTGATTTGCCATAATCCTTGAATTTTACTTACCTGCAAAGATAAATAAAGTAAAGAGAAATATTTGGTTAGAATATAATTATAGTAAAGCAAAATATTTAGTAAATTGGTATAAACAAAATAAAAATAATAAATATTTGTAGCCTTTAATCAATTTTACGAATCAGCTGACTTATTTATATACAGAAAAAGGAACAAAATAAAAAATAAAAATAAAACTTAAACTAAAACTCCGATAAAAATAACGATTACAATTGGATTTTCTGCTTATTCTTAGTTCTTATCGTAATACCCAGCCCGCATATTAAAATCCGTATATACATATATATATATAAATATATGTGAATCTAAGGGTGTAACCGTAATACCAAAAATAGACATAAAATCATAATCTTAACTACGTACAAAATGCGGTAGCAAATATACTCTGAAATGGGAGTATAAAGAAAGATGCGGGTCAACAGCCCGGAGAAGGTGTATGTTTCAGTTTAAATAGTAGCAGTATAGCCCCTATACCGGATTTTTTAATATATATATATATATATATATAGTGGCAAATTATTATGTGCAACTCTTGGAAATTGTATTAAAAATAAAGCAAAAGTTAAGCGAAATCAGAAATAGCCACCACAAAGCAGGAAGCTTGAGGAGATTCGCAAGCTGCTACAGTAGCGGAAGTTGCCACAGATTCAGAAGTATATTTTATATATATACATATATCAACATTAGGAAAAAAAAAATATATATATATATATATATATATATATATATATATATAGAGACTTATCGGAGCTAAGATAATACATCAGACAACTCATAATTCATTGACGTAAATCGTAAGTTGGGGTTTTATTCAGGAAGTAATTGTCCAAGGGTTTAGTTATGAATAATGTTTAATTTCTGGTAGAAAATGTATATACATATATATAGTATAGCAACACCTGCCTTAGTTAGATAAGATATATCCTATTCATAAAATGAGTTACATCAGTTCTTTAAATATATACACTATATAGAAGTAAACACTTGTTTTCCTTTGTTGTTTGCTATTGATAAGCGAATCGTTTTACGGATCTATTCTATATATATATATATATATATATATATATGTGTGTGTGTGTGTCCAGTATACTTCCGGTGATGATTTATACAGTTTTTTGATAATAACAAAAAGGCGAGAAAAGCAGCAGTAGGTATTCGCACTTTGTCGTAGGCCCAGTCTATGCACAGATAAGATTATACCAATATAAGTGTATATAATATATATATATAACTTAGAAATTGAATGAATGTAGGCAACATTCAAAGGAAAAACAAATAACATAAAGGTTAATAAATCACATCAAATATAACTGGCCGATAATATAAAGGTTGCATTGTTCTGATAAAGATAAATATGAATTGATATATAGTATTATATCAGGGGCGTACTTAAAGGGGAAAGTTCTCAGGGGTTTAAGCATAGACTATATGATATGATATACCTTGATTATAATGCCAAAGCTGTAAATTTAAGTGAAATGTTATTACCAATTGTTTAAATTAAGCATTATCGAAATATATCTCGAGTAAGTAACATTGTGAAAAGAAAAGAAAGTGTCAAAATTACAAAGATGGTTTTTAGTGTTCGGCGCCTATTAAATTTTCCAGTAGGTGTGTTTGCCTATGCGAAGGGGTCAAGCCGTTGGCTGAGCTCTAAAATGGTGGAGAAGAGTTTGCCACATTTCATAAAAGTAATACAGGGTACATCAAAGCAACATCTGTTCAGTAAGCCACCAGGTATGGCATTTGAGAATCGTTTTGGTGAGGATAGTTGGTTTGTTAGCACTACACCAACAGCTGAAGTAATGGGCGTGGCTGATGGCGTGGGTGGTTGGAAGGACATTGGTATAGATTCGGGCGCCTTTGCCAAGGAGCTTATGTATTGGTGCTCCAATAATGCCACAAAATTGGAATTTGATGGCAACAATCCACGTCAATTACTTATCGATAGCTACAGAAAACTCAAGAAATATTCACATAATGTCTGGGGCAGTAGCACCGCCTGTCTACTAGCACTACATCGACCCGACTGTACCCTACATTCTGCTAATCTGGGTGATAGTGGATTTTTGGTTTTACGTGATGGTAAAATCATGCATAGATCAGACGAACAAATGCATAAATTTAATACACCCTATCAACTGACGTTACCACCCAAAGAGGAGCAACTGAATGTCCACTGTGATAGTCCAGAATTGGCTATCTCTCACCATATGCCCCTCAAGAATGGTGACCTAGTCTTACTGGCAACGGATGGTCTCTTTGATAATGTACCCGAGAATCTACTCATAGACGAACTATTACCAGTACAGGGTGAAACTCGTACGGTTCGTTTACAACGCGCTGCCGATGAACTGGTGGAGCTGGCCGTTAATTTATCCATTAGCCCCAACTTTCCATCACCATTCTCTATTAAAGCCAAAGAGCATCACATGAGCTATGGTGATGGTGGTAAACCCGATGATATAACAGTTATATTGGCAAGCGTGGAAGCATATGAAGAAAATTAGTTCAAAAGGAATCAAATCTCTGGGTACAAAAACTACCAAAGGAGAATCCCTTATAACGCTGGTATGGAAACAAAACGAACAAAGACATTAGATAATGGTAACATTGGATTGGTAATGAATACCTTAGTATATGTTTTTATGGACTTAAACAAAATTTAAAAGTTACGTGTTATAATCTGGCTAACATTTGATAATCTTACAAACCATTGACTATAAATAAATATATAATTAATAATGTGCAATTAACAGCAGTGCCTAAAGTTAATTATTTGATAGTTCTAAAGGTCTTAAGGTCTCGATTGAATTGCTTGTAGGATACCCCTAAAGGCTTAGGCCCAAACATTGTTTGAGGGCAAAGTAAAATCCAGGCGGAAATTGTTATCTTTATTCATCTATAAGAAACGCTGGGTATATTATTAATACAAACCATATCTAAAGATACAACTTGATCAGAGTTAACCTAGACCGTATATGCAAATATTTGAGGTCCTATCAACAACTTTTTTTTAGTATTTGCGATAAAAAAAAAAAACAGCAACAACAAAAGTTTCATTCAAAAATTTAAAATGGGTCTAGCAATGAATGAAAGCAACTTAAATGATTCGAAGGTGGCTACAACTGCGCCACAACTCGTACGTTTAGCTGATGACTCATACGTAATTTAACCAGAATTCATGCGCTTATTTAAGCCATGTTAACCGACCTCTATGCGAACGTAGGGGGCTGAAAAGGAAGAGGCAGCACCTACAACAGCAGCAGCAGCAGCGCTGGCAAAAATGAAAACATGTTTCGCACAAAAAGCACTCAAATTGAGTGAGTGAAATGCAAGCTTAAGGCTGCTGAGAGATTGAACAGAAAGAGTATGTCAAGTTGAGTGAAAGAGAGAGCTAGAGCAGTGAGCATGTTGAGTGAGTTGTGCGAGGCAATCAACGGAAATCCCCAAGCATATTTAAAGCAACAGCAGCAGAAAACAACAAAGATAGAAGGAGCACCACGTCATGCAACATGCAACTTCTGCCTGTGCCACTGCCGAGCTGCAACAACAACAACTTTAAGTTATCTTTTGTATGCCTTTCGTTTGCTTTTTCCTGCATATTTTTTTCACACATTTCACAAATTGGCGGCAGGCGTCGGTGCGGAATGCTGCGCCTCTTTCTTGGAATTTGGCGCCATGATGCAGCGTCACACACACAAAATATAATCTCCAATAACAACAACGACAACAACAACAGCTGACACGAGCCACAACAACAACAACAGCCAAATGCATTAATGGCATTAATACTTCTGTGTGTGTGTGTGTGTGTGCTTGCGTTGTTACCAAGCAGGCGTGTAAATCTTTCAGTTCTGTTGCATTTTCTGCCAGTGCACCAGATGTGTGCTTCCCCTCGTCTGCTCCGCATACATTTCACCCACTTGGCCCTGCCTCGGCTGCTACCAATTTCATTGCAATTTCCGACGGGCGAATGCGCAATAAATTAGGCTAAAAATGTATAACTCAATTAGGGGTATACGAAATTCGCCATTTGCTATGGCCCACAAACCATGCCACCCTCCCCTACTATCTCTCTCTCTCTCTATCTCTCTGTCTCTCCCTCTATACCTTTTGTCCCAATACGCCTACCTCACGCTCTAGTGTTGTACTCTCTAACCTTTGGCAAGTTCAACAAACGTTAAAATTTGTTTTTCTGGGAATTGAAGCTAACACAATATACACAGCACACACACAGACTCTCATACATACATATAGTTATAGAACACTCCCTGTTCAACCCCCCTGAGATATCCTACATCGGCATAAATCGAAAGTGAAAACACGCAACTTTTGACATTTGCCTTAAACATGACATAATTTCATTGGCGTCGCTTCGAAGTTCTAGTGAAAATAACGTTAGTCTAGTGTTGGCCATTGTTTGAGCCTAGTTGTTGTATACTGTATTGGCCAACTATATATGTTACACACACACACACACACACACACACACATACACACTCTCTCTATTAGTCTGCCTACAGCAGTCGCACTCTAACTCTATTCGTTAGCCACTCTCTGGTGTTAGCTTAAGCTTAGGTTTCGACTTAGTTTTTACTACCAAATTTGGCAAGTAAAAACGAACGCCTTAAGTTGGCTTTTAAAATAAAAAACCGGCTTATCAACGACGCGTTTGAACACAATATATTTATATATATATATGTTTATAATTAAAGCTCAAAGTCTCATTGACGTCATAAGCGAACGATAATACGCCAAGTACAGTTGTTATACGATAAAACGCACCATTCCATAACTAAAACTTTTTTTAATCTGTTTTTAAACAGTCTTAAGTAATTACTTAAAATTATTTTAACTTTTTTAATTAGTTTGTTTAGCTACAGCTTTTAAACTAAACTTTAAAATGAAATTGATAAAGATTTTTGTATTTGTTTTGAGTATTGCAACAAACGATTCTTATCAAGATTTACAATTGCATAATCAGACTGTTGTCCTTCCCCCTCTGCCAAACTTAACCTCATTTGTTATTTAATAAAGTTAGTTTTATTTAGCCAAAAGTTGAATAAACTTTTTATTGCTAATTTTATTCATAAAATGTATTAAAATGTGAAACTATTGCGATGATTGCAATGATTGTTAGAAAGAAGCATCTCGGACCACATATACTATTATAAAGAAGTTATCAATTAAGAAGACAAACTCAATATTCAAAGCTTGGCTTCAAAATCGAACCTTGTACCCCCACACGAATTCTCTTTGCAATTGTTTCTTAGTTCTCTGCTAAACTCTTCTTTGATCAAGTTTTAATCGAAAGTGATAAGAAAATTTATGAAGAAATAAATAAAACAAATAAAATGGTTAAGAAAACTTGCAAAGAGGTAATAAAAGTAGGTTTGTTTTTGGCCAACAACTGATAAAAGTTTCTTTGGGCTTTCGTTTTTCTTTAATTTTTTTTTTTTGGTTTTTAGGCCGAGGACTTCGAAAGTCATAAACTTGCCACGTTCAAAAAGTTAATACGCCCATAAAAAGAAATAAAATAAACTAAAAAGAAGAAGAGGAAAAACAACAAAAGCAACAACAACAATTAATGCTTAATTGTTTATATTTATTGTTCATTATTTTTTCTGTATATAAAAGTTTTATTTTTTATTTTTAGTTGCTGCGCGCATAAAATCGATAAACGTTTGCGAGTTCATCTGATCTTTATCTGTATGTTTAGTAGATTTTAAATATATATATATATAATTATATATTTATATATATTAGTGTATATATATATATATATAGAATGCATAGGAAAGTGCGAGTTGAGTCGTTAATAAAAAGTTTATCACCAATGGGATTGACTTTTAATGCATTCGCTTTTAATGCATGAATATTTATTTCAATCTATACAAATCTCGCATATTTTATGCAACAACAACAGCAACAACAACAGCAACAACAACTATCAACTTAAATGGCAATTTGTGTTGAGTTTCAAGTGCAACACACCATTTACGGACCATTTCAGACATAGCATTTAGAACGCAGACGGAGAACGTGAAGGAGATGAAGTTGGAGACGTAGACGCATCCAAATGCATCCACGACGAACGCGTGAGCCGTTTGACATTCCAAAAAGGGGGATCTTAGCATGTGTGTGTCTGTGTGAGTGTGAGTGTGTAGGTAGTTAGCGAGGGGGCAGAGTTAGGTGGCAAGGAGTTTCATAGCAGCTGCAGCAGCTGTGCCACAGTTGACCTTGGCATTGTCTATTTCGTTTATTTTTATTGTTAAATTCAAAGCAATTCACAATGCTTCGAGTTAAACGCAACAAAAATAGAAAAAAAAATCAAATGGCCTGAATAATAATTGCATAAAATATAAATAAAAAAATCTTAAAAAAATAATAAATAAATAATATACATAGAAAAAATGTTAATAAATAAACAAATAATTATATAAATATTAAGCTAAACCTCAAGTAGATTCTTGGCGCATAATTTAAACAGTTGAAAAACTTCAAGGTTAAAAGTGAAAAACTATGCGCTCTTAAAGCTCTTTAAACAAATGATTCTCTAAATAAAACTAAAGCTTTTAAATTTTAAACTTGATTCGAAAGCTGTTATTAACTTAAACGTTTAATTAACTGCCGAAAACAATAGTAAAGCAAAGTAAACTTAGTTTTAATTAGAAGCTAATCAACTTTCCGATATTCTTTCTATGCAGTTTCTTAGTTTTTTGAAGAATTGAAAGAGCGTCTTCTGATGGCTTATCAATACTTTGATATTTTTATTTTTCTAGTTCTACTGCACTGAGCCTTGACAATGTCAAAAGCTCTTAACTAAGCTAAACAAGATTGAGCTTAAGATTAAATCTTTGCTTTATACAGATTAAGCTGGGCTTTTAAAAAATTTATAAATATTTTATAAGATTTTATTTCTTTAAACTTGCTCTTTATCTCTTCAAAAAAAAAAACCCTTTTAACAGTTTTATATTCAATTCTTATTTTATTAATTTAATTTTAAGCCATAAAAACCAAATAATCTTTGTCATTTCCCATTTAATGATTCAGCATCTATTGGCCAGAAGCGGCAACTATAATACGATTCACTCAACTTAGCCTTGACCTAACCACAAACTTAATTCGTGTCTAAGTGCGAGCGGTCACTAAAATTGAGTCTATGAGAATAAAAATAAAGTGCCGGTAAAACACACGTGCTGCATGTAGCATAAAGACTGCTGCAGCAAACACCCACACTAACAGATTATATGGAAAAGCGTGAAGAAGAAGAGAGAAAATTAAAATTGAAAATTGTGCGTTCAACCTTGAAGTGCTGCATGATGAAATAATACAAACTTTGAGTGCAATTCAAATTGTAGCAATTGAGTGAGATTGGAACTGAGAGAATTATTTCTCGCATGCGATAAACGGCACATAACATGCTTACGTGAGTGAGAGCATGTGTTCCGTATCTGTGTGATGCGAAACGTATGTATAAACATATGCATGTGTGTGACAAGAGAGAGAGAGAGAGATTGACAGCGACAGATTTAATGATGAGAGAGCACAAATGCTAAACAACAACAAAAAGTGTGAATTGAAATTCCAAAGATGTCGACAAAATAAATACGAATCAAATATACAAAAGCCACAACCAAAAATAAGCAACAACAACGAATACAGCAATAACAACAATGAAAAGATACAATAAAATTGCGCACAATACAATTCGCCGAATAATGATGGAACAAGAAAACACCAGCAAGAAAAATAAAATAAAAATAAAGTAACATTTATTTTGAACAAGTTTTTATTTAACTTGTTTTTAGTATAAAAAAATTATATAGTATATTGTATTAAGATATTGTTGTTCCTATTGCTGTTATTGAATTTTAATTTAGTGAGAAGTGTTTAATTAATAATAGATGGGATTTATTTAGTACGTTCTGTGCAATGTTCACCCCTTGCCGAACACTACCAACAGTGCACAGCAGTAACACCCCTTCTCTAGCTAAGCAACTGCAGTTAAAAGGGGGCGGCCGCAGCTATGGAGGACGGCGATCATAAAAAACGAGAGTCAAAACTTACGATAAGATTGCGCGGAGCTGTTGCTATTGTTGTTGCTGTCGTTGCTGTCGATATCGTTGTGGACATATCGGGCAAAAAGTCCAATACTTGCGCTGTTGTCGTCACCTCATCCTCTTCCTCCGGCCCTGATATTAATATTGTAGCTGCTGTTGCTGTTGTTGTTTCTGCTACTTTTATTGTTGCTTTGGATTGCGTTTTATTTGTGCGTTCAACTTTAACTTTCATTGTTGTTTGCTTGTAAACACTTTGCACTAATTTCGTTTTGTTACGTTTTATATTTCGTTTTGTTTCGTTTGTTACTTTCGTACACAATGCACAAAATAATTTACATGTGCGGGCGTATTTCGGCTCTCTCTTGCTCTTTTACTCCCTCTCCCTCTCTCTAGCTCTTGCTCTCTACTCTATTTATCTGTCTTGCTTTCTTTCTCTTAAATATTGCTATCCTTTTCTTATGTTTTTCTGCTTGCAATACAATTTTCCAGCTGTCAAATTGTTGCTGCTGCAGTTGTTGCTATCTATCTATTAAATGTATGAGTGTATGTTAAAAAAGAATTTAATAACGGCGAACGAAGAATATTCTAGATTAACAACTGGCAACGCTTCGCACCCGCTATCGATATTGCCGTACGGCGAATTGAAAGTTTCGAAAAATAAACCTTTTCCTTGGCTGTTATTGAATGTGTCGTAGTTTCAACACCAACAACTTTGTGACGTTTAATATCGCTGTGACAATCGGTGATAAGGCAGACTAAGGCACACTAATGTACATAAACAACACACACGTATATATGCATATATGCATATATATATATATAGTAATAATTGGATAAAAACAAATGAAAAAAGTACCTGTGGGTATAATGTATTTCTGTATAGTGTTTTATTTTTTATTATTGTTGTTGCGTTTGCAAGCACTTGTGAAAACTTAACAAAACCAAGAAGAAGAAGAACAAGTACAAAATACAACAACAATAACAAGAGTAACAAACACAAACACGACAAATAGTGGACAATAAAAACGTTTGTCTGTTCCGCGCCTCGTTCGCAAATGGGGTGATGGCGGCAATGCGATAGTAACTGACTATGACAGAGAGAGAACAAGTAAGGGGGGAATAACTATACGAAAAGACAGAGACAGAGACTGGGGGCGCAGCCGCGTGGCTTTCCGTTGCCGTTGCAGTCGCGTTGACTTAACAAAAAGCGAAAAATAACTGAGCTAGTAGCTCCCAACCAGCCCGCCATCGTCATCGGACCGCTCGTGTGACGTTTTAGCCATTGCCAGCCGCACACACGCACACACATCCATATATACCATCATATACACATATTTATGAACACAGATACACACGCATACATCTGCAGCAATATGCTGGAAATTTAAGTCTTTTTTTTATCAACCAGGGCTGACAAATCTCGAACCAGCTGGAAATAAACACGAACAAACATATTGGAAGGCAATTGGTTTCTATGCCACGTGTTGATTCAGCCAAACAAATCAATAAAAAAATTGATAGAAATTATACTTCTTGTACTTCTAATGAAATTATTTTTTTTAATAATATATAAATATAAGATAAATTGTAATTTATCCATATGAAATCAATGTATTATATTCAAATTACTTATAAGCATTTAATAGTAATTATTTTATTTTTTATTTCTATTTAATTTTTATTTTACATTCTATAATAATATTATTATTTTTAGTTTGTTAAATTTCATATAATATTAATTCTATATAGTAAAATATCTATTGTATATTTCAGTTTCATAGTTTTTAGTTCCAGTTCAACTGCCTTTTGGAACCACTCGCATGAATAACGTTCACCTTGCAAGTCTACCCTGACGAATGACTGCGCACAAACAGAGCACACAATGACTGTCAGAATGTTGGCACAAAAGGCAGACAGCAGAAGAAGAGCGCGCGAGAGTGTGCTCTCTGTTACTCATACATATAAACACGCATACAGAGAGCAACAATAGCCGCAGCAGGTCGACAAGCATAGACTTGCACAAAATTTCTATCGCATGCGATATAAATTTTGAGTGAGTCTCATTTGATTGCACTCTTCTTCTATTTTTCTCTCTTGCGTTACTGTTTGCAACTCAACTATTTGGCTCGCTTAAAAAGCTCAACGCTCATTTGAATTGAACTCAAATTTTGTGAATTTGGCGGGCAATTCGTTTTGTTGACATTTTCTACTTGGCTGCGCGGCTGCTCGTTTGTTGGCCGCATTTTGTTTTGATTTGCCTATTACCTCTCTCGCTCATTCTCTCTCTCTCTCGTTTTCACTGTGCGCTGTGCACATGTTGTGTATTGAATTATGTATGCCAGAGTGGCGACCCACACAACTCACAGACGTTGAGATGATGATGACTCATCGGGGTTTCTACACATTGGATAAATATACAGACACGCACACACACATACATAGGCGTACACGTAATGTATATATAGGTAGCAAAGCACTTGGCATCCAGTAAAATAACCATCGACAGGTTTCATGCAGTCGCCAATTGGCCATTTGTTGCATAGAGCATTCAGATTACTTATGCATATATATATACATATATAAATATCTTGACGATATTTTGAACGCGTGCTAAATGCGACTAATAGGCGTACCCCGGCTATACCATTAGCCAAAAGCAGGTAGCCAGCTAGCCAAGCAGTCAGCCAGACAGCCAGACAGTTAGCGAGCCAAGCATTCAGCCAAGTGCCTTCTAAATCTTGACCATTAAGCACAGCTCGCACACAGGACATAGAGATAAAAACGTCTGAGTGCTAACACTGGCGTCGCTGGCACTTCCAATTGTCTGACCCTTAACGCACTCAATTAGATAACCGCCAGTGCTAAGAGTGAGTTCAATCGGCGGGTAAAAAATACGGCAGCGGACAATGTATAGTGTACGGATATGAGCATAAGTCAAGGCCGAGGGTTGATTGTTGTCATGTTGGCCCATTTGCAATTTTCCAGTTTACTGCAGTAGGCCAGGATGTTCACTTCAATTCAGCTTTACCTAACTATATAAATATCTGTGTATGTATGTATATATGCATGTGAATGTATGTGCATACACATATAAAAAATACAATTAACCCGAAATTTGTCCCTTCCTCATGCGGAACTAAACCGATAAAACAGTTTATACCGGAAGACTCTCGCATTTATCCCTAAGTATGTAAAATTTATCATTGCATTCTTGGAAATATTCATTATATATTTAATTTATACTTTAATCAGCTGCTACTTTAACAAATCGCAAAAGGAAATTCCTGGAATTTTGTGTTATCAACTTTTGTTGAGCTTTTTAAACTTTTGTTCTTGGCTTTAACTAACAAACCATGTCACATCTTGGTCTGTAAATCATACTTAGGACATCTCTGCACATTGTTAATTATTTTCTTAATACTTTTAGATTTTGTATTAAAGAATATTGAAATATTTTATAGTAACTCTATTCAGAGAGAACTTTTTATAGGGCTGAAACCTTTGCGTAGTTTTGATGTCAAAAACAGTTGGTTTCCGAAAAGATGTAAAGAAACTCATTACAGTATTAAAAAAATACGTTAAACGTAACATTTTGTTTTGTGATCGTAGCTTATTATCTTAAACTATTAGTAAACTTGATTTTACAGTGTAACTACCAAGGGTTATCTAATGAGGTTTAGTCCTTAAATGTCGCTGAACAGTTGTCACGACACTGAAAAACATTCAAGGAAAGTCAACGTCAAATGAGCTTAGGAAGGAATTGATTTAAACGTTAGCTAAATTCTGGCTGATCGTTCTAGAATGTAAAATTATATATATATATAAATATATACATATATATATTATGACTTGAAGAAACACAATGTCTGGCTTTGCGTTGGCCGGGACATGTTACATTGTTTTTAATGATAGTCACGATCGTTTTGCACTACGTCATTGTCAGTGACTACGTCATATGTTACGTCATTTAATACGTTTTGTGATATGTTTTCGATACGTTTGTTTTTGTTGTTATTGTCATTTTAATAATTTCTTAGATATTCGATTCAATTTCATGGAATTATGAATGATGCATATTTAATAAAATGACGTAAAGGCATTTCCGTACTGCTTTCAGTTCGACAGAGTTCAAATCTTTTTACCTAAAGCAAATACAAATAAATATATTTATATTAATAAATTTATATATATATAAATCTGTTACGATTATAATACTATAATGTTTGTTTTTTTATGTCTGACTAATCGGCTATTTCCGTTGTAATCAGCTGTAATTAGTCATCGTCTTTAAAGAAAAATCTATTGAAGGTTGCAAATTTATTTTAATTGTTGTTGCTGTTGTTGTTGTTTGCGTAGTTGCTGTTGATAAAAAGATGGATGCACTTACAAGTGATGGGGAGGGGGAAGTATTTAAAAGGTTTGGAAAATTAAAGCAAAATGTGTTTTTGCTTTTCATGGACAAATGGGAATTGGCTTAAGATTTATTTTTCAAACTTTTTCAGCAATTAAAAAATAGATTTAAATCCAAATTCAAATTGATTTTAACCAAAAAAAAAAAAAAACCTTGAAGAAAAAAAGCAACAAATAAACACAAAAGAAAAAAAAAACAGCTGAGAGTTATTTTTTTTTTTCGCTAATGGGCGTTGAGAAGGGAACTGGGCGTGGCTGCAACAGTTAGCGACGCATTAAATGATTAACAAATTTAATGACTTTGTTGTAGAATCGTTTGCAATGGGCAATAAGCAGCGAAGAAACAAAAGCAACAATAAAAAAGAAATACAAATAACAACAAAAATATATATATATATATATATATACTCAAATGTGACGCTCATTAAAATTAAGCAGACAAAATAATAATAGCAGCAACAACAAACATTAACAACAACAGCAATAATAATCACAATCACAACAACAACAGTTAAACGACTGCAATTTAAAGTTGTTCATTTCGTGTGTGTGATTTTAATTGCTTCTGTAATAATTAACAACAACAACAACAACAACAAATGCTAAAGTAAAGCCAATAGCAAATACAAACAATAAAGCAAAGTTCAAGGACCAGCGACAGGCAACAGGCAACAGACAACAGACAACAGGCGGCGCTTAACAGTGTTAATCTTTAACATTATGTACAATAACATTAACATACAAGAAACAACTGTAATAAGCGACAAGAACAATGACCTTAAGCAGAAGAAGAGCTTAAGGGAAGACTGTAGATTCATTACTATTCTAGCTAGTTTTAAGGCTATATTCTTAACTTAGTATTTAAAGTGAAAGTTAACATAACAATAACATTAACAGACTTTCAAAAGAAACTGAGCAAAGGAAAACTTAAGGACAAATTTAAGTAATATTATTATATTTTCAAATATTTATCCTTTTCTAAGAATAACTATCAAAAGTTTTTACTTGAATAATATACATATTAAGATATAAAAATAAATCTATGTTTATATTCGATGTATCAAAACATCTTAATAGGATTCTAGATTGATAAAGTCTAAGTCTATATACGAAATTATGCACTTGCCACGGCTGTTGGGTTTCGACTTCTAGTGTCTAACTGAGTAGACTTCAAGGTCACTATCTATATATATATCAGTATTACATTATATATAGCACTATATCTATAAATATACCGATATTACATTATATTATAGTATAAATAATAATTGTAACTATATTTGATTCATTTAAGTCAAAGTAAACATTTGCTTAGAGGGCTTTTCCTGCCTTAAAGTGGCTGCAGAGACAAGAAAAATATTTATATATAGATAAGGCAGATAAGGATAAAGGTACAGATATATTACTGTATATATAGTTACCTGAGCTAATCATTCGTCTAAAGCTATCTACTTGAATCAGTAAATAAATCTGCTGTGTTATTAATGCTTAAATAATTATTAAAATGAACTATTATTAGAGTTAATAACTGGATTTATGCCCAAAAGTAATAGAACGTTAAACACACTCACTAATTTAAAACTGTTTTTCAGCATGACGAATCAAATTGTTTATTGATCTCTATCGATGTGTTAGATTAATCTTCTTTACTTTTACTTTTTGTGTTTTTCTCCCTCTTACGAACAGGTTTTCTCAAAAAAAAGTTAATATAAATACTAAATATATAATCTATATATAGTAAAACTGTTTATATAGTTACCACTTTCTTCAATATTTCCGTTATTTATCATTAGGAAACTAATTATTAAATTTCCATTGCTAAAATTATGTGCAACTTTTTTTGGATTCTTTTACTTTTTTTACACTCAATAACGAGTTAAACTTAAAAGAGCGCCTTAATATGGTTAACATATGTGTAACATAGGTTTAACATTAGCTTAACATAGACTGTTAAGCTAACAGCAGCTTTGCTTTAATACTTTCCAATAGTTCTTTGTAGCAGCTTTTCATAGCAAAAAGGTATTTTTCTTTTGGATTTTCCCCAAATAATTGTAAACGTGCCACAATTGTAACATATATAGTTAACATTTATGTTAATATGCATGTTATTTGGCACATGTTAATTAGCTAACGGCAAACACGTCAACACCTACGTTAAGATAAGATTTTGTATATACAAAGTTTACCAAATATGGGCATGTCTCTGGCTACTTGTGTTTGTCATTTCCGTTACGCTTCTTTTATGTAAATAGTTTTAAAAAGTTATTGTTTACTTCCTGTCAGATATATATATATATTTATATGTATCTAGAGTTAGATATTTAACAGGTTCAAGCTGAAGTTTCGTGACTTTAAATGTATCTGCTTATCTTATAGAAACACAGCCCTGAAATATATATATATATATATATGTTGTCTGTACGATAAGAGTTTAGGAATTGACTTTTGTATTCTTGATGACGTTATGCTAAAGTTAGGTGGGATGTTTTTTTTATTTTTATTTTTTTTATAAAAAAAGTGCATTAAACCTTTATGTGTATGTGGCATTAATTTTATACAAGTGTCTGCTCTGTTAATTTAAATACAGACAGTTAAACTCTGCAAAGCTTTGTTCAATTTGCCCCCAAAAACAAATTAAATTAATCAAAAATATATTAAAATATATATATATATATATATATATATATAAATATGTGCTCTTTAGGGGTGCGGTTTTCCCACGCCAAGGGAACTGTAAATATTTGTACACAAATAAGAGGCAAATCAATTAATTTTTCCCCTCTTTTTCCACAATTTTTTTTGCTATACGTTGCGTATGCGTAATGTGACAAACGCGTTGCGTATGCGCAGCGTAACCATTGCTCTGTGTGTTGGTTACATGTTGTTGTTGTTAGCTGAGATATTGCTATCAGTAAGAGTCTACTTACAACAAAGCTAAGACTAACGATAAGACGCCATTTCACAAACACCTAACCGTACCATAGCATGCTCACACACACACACACATATATACATAAATATATGCAATATATATGTATAGAGTATATACATACAAATATTCACACGCACATATAGTAAACTCCGCCTTCGTTTGAGTTTAACGCCGCCCACAAAATCGCAAAATGAAAGGCGACAAAAGCAAAGCAACAAATCAAAAAAAAGTGCATTAAGCATAAGGAGAGGCGCATCACAAATGAATCGAGATAGCAATATACTCACTTGGCATTGCTGTTGTTGTTGTTGTTGCTGATGATGCTGTTGTTGTTGCTGTTGCTGTAGCTGTTGCTGTTGCTGTTGCTGTTGCTGATCCAATTGACCTCCTCCTCCTCCTCCTCCAGCTATATTCTGCACATGCGCCAGCAACATTTGTGCACGTGCCGTATTCTGTGGAAGCACCTGTTGATGCTGTTGTTGTAGCCTTGTTGCTGTTGTTGTTGGTATATCGCAGTTATCGATGCGTTGCACAGTATTGTACGGCGATGTTCCCGTACAAGGAGGTGAGCAGTTCTTGGGCAAGCTTGGGCTTGCATTGATCCGAGAATGAAGATTTGACTGATCGTAGGATTGTTGCTGCTGCTGTTGCTGTTGTTGTTGTTGCAAGTGGCGTTGCGCTGGTGCAAAGAAAGGCTGCACACCATCATAGTAACAGTTAGTGACAGGCGATGTTGTTGCTGGTGTATGTTGTAGCTGCAACTGTTGTTGTTGTTGTTGTTGGTTTTGTTGTTGCTGTCTTTGTTGTTGCTGCTGTTGTTGCTGTTGCTCTTGCGTGCAGTTTGTATACGTAAAACCTTGCACATATTGTTGCGCCATATGTTGCACAAAGTTCTGATTATAATTGACTGTTGTTATGTTGTTATTGTTGATGTTGCCGCGCATATTGTTGCTGATGTTATTGCTCAAATTGTTGCTAATACGCTCCTGATATCCCATTGAACGATCGAATTCAATTGTCTTACAAAAGTTGCTGCTATAATTATTGATGCCGTTGATGCTATTGTTGTTGTTGTTGTTGCTATTGTTGCTATTGTTGTTGTTGTTGTTGTTGTTTCTAATAGAATACATATTATTGTGTAATTGTCGTTGACGTAGTCCCTGTAAAACTTGTTGTCCCTGTTGATCTGGCCGCTGTTGCTGCAAGATTATCTGTTGTTGCTGCTGTTGTTGTTGCTGTTGTTGTTGCAGTTGCTGGCGTTCCTGCTGTATCTGCAGATTATTGCTACCGATGCTGCCGCCGTTGTGTTGCATATTGATGGATTTTAAGGCAATCATCAACAATTTAACAAATTATCAACGTTTATCACAAGATTTTTTGCTCTTCTTTTTCTTCTCTTCTCTTCTCTTCCTATTTTGCTTTAAATTTATTATTGCCTTTGTTTTTATTGCCTTATTTTTGTTTCACTTTATCGCTTTGCGGGGAGTAATTCTCTTTTCTGTTTATGTTTTAAATTTATCAACACTTTTTTTTATAAGTTATTTTCAGTTTTCTTTTCTTTTAATATAATAATTATTTTTAAATTCTTTTAACTTCAACAAATCTATAAAAAAAATAAATAAATATCAAAATTTTATTTAACTTTTTTAACCAATAAGTTTTATTGTATAGTTATTATTATTATTATATAAATATTCTTTCGGTTTTTGTTTCAAATTTTCAATGTTATTTTTATAATAATATCAAATTATTTTTATGTTTTTAAGTTTTTGTTTCTTCACTTTTGCATTTTATTTATTTTTGTTTTTAGAATATAAAATGTTATTTTTTTAAATATATTTTATTTTTTGTATTTTTATTTTTATTTTATTAAATTATTTTCGCTTTAAATTTTGTGCTTTTAATTATTAGTTTGTTTTTATTTAGTTTTAATATATTTTAAATTGTAATTTGTTTTTTTTTTATGTTTTTATCCTTTTTTGTTTTAAACTTTTATTTAGTTTTTTGCTTTGTATTAGAATTTTATTGCTGCTTTTAATTAATTTTTATATTTATATTATATTCTTATTAATTATATGCCAAATGTGATATTTATATATATTTATATTTATATTTTTATTTTTTTAATTTATTTCCTGCTGGAAATTTACAAATTTAAATTATTTTCGCTTCAATTTTTGTGGCTTTTATTGTTAGTTTATATTATTTTTATTTAGTTTTAATATATTTTAATTTATAATTTGTCTTTTTTTTTATATTTTTAACTTTTTTAATCTATTGGTTTATATTATATTAATTATTTTTTATATATTATATTATTTTATTTTTTATTTATTATGAAACGAGCTTATAAGTAAACTTATAAACTAGAGAGTTAGGAGCTTTGGCTGCAAGGGCCTTGAGCTATATTTATATTATATTTTTATTAATTATATGTTATATTTTTTAATTAAATTTTAATTTTATATTTAGATTTTTATTATTTGAAATGATTTTCAGCTGAAAATTTACAAATTTAAATTGTTTTTGCTTCAATTTTTGTGTTTTTTTTTGTTAGTTTATTTTATTTTTATTTAGTTTTTATATATTTTAATTTATAAATGTTTTTTTTTATTTTTTTATGCTTTTATATTTTTAACTTTTTTAATCTATTGCTTTATATTAGAATTTTATTGCTGCTTTTAATTATATTATTATATATAATATTCTTATTAATTATATGCAAAATGTGATTTGACGTTGAGGCAGAAGAAGAATGTAAAAAAGTTTCTTATTATGAGTCAACTTTTCACTTGTTTTATTATAACAATATACACACACACACACATATATATATATATATATAAACACATGCATGCTTGTATGTGTGCGTGTAGTATCTGAATTTATTTAGTTGCTTGTGTAATCTGTAAATTTATTTTTATGCAATTTGTTTTCTTTTTAGTTTTGATATTTGGTGTGTGTGTGTGTGTTTGTGTGCGTGTGTGTCTGTGTGGTTGTGTTTGTTGTTGGAGGTTTTATAAATTTTGGATGTCAAGCAAGGCATCAGTTGCATGTGCGAATGACTTAGTTAACCCAATATCGTCAGCGCAGCAGCACCACCCCAATAGGCGACTGGTGGGGCAGCGCACACGTGTGGAGTAAGTGGTAAACGGGAATGGGCATGGTAAAAGTAATGGTAACGGTAATTTAAACGAGTAGCGGTAAACGGCGCGTAAACAAACACCGAACAAACAAGCGACAGGCAACTGCAACTGCAAATCCAACTGCAACTTAACGAGGTATGTCAATGCAATGGAGAGGATAAGGTGGGAGGTGGGCAAGCAGGTGTGGGAGGGGAGAGGCGAAAAGAGGAGGTAAGTGGGTGGTGCTGAAGCGTTCTGCAATTGCTACGTTTTGTGTTTTCATTTGCTTTTTACGACTCCTCCACTGTGCGCACGGATTAAATTACGTGATTCTTTGCTATAAACATACACAAACACACACACACACACATAGACACATATATATATATATATATATATATTTATATTATATGAACAGCACAACACACACAAATGCACATCAGGCGATCTGGCGGCATACATTTAGAACGCAGACGCAGATTGTTTATTATTTTTAATAAGTTTCCACTTTTGCTTGATTTTATTTTTATTGCCACACGTCTTGCAGTCGATTTTTTGTTTTGTTTTCTGTTTTGTTATTGTTTTTCTTTATGTTTTATTTTTGTTTTTTAGTGCTGTTTTTCTTGCATGCATCAAACTTACATATTTGTATTTTTATTATTATTATTTCTGATGTTTGTTTTATATTTTTAAACGCGCCTCCTTTCACTATGTTCACTTCCACACGGCAGCAAGGCACAAATTGTATTAAAGCACAAAATGAAAATCGAATTTTGATAAACCTGCGCTCAAAGGCAAAGCAGCACTCACACGTTCACACACATACATTCATACACATAAACGCACTCACGAACGAGACACGGACACGGCCACTGACAGCGACGAATGTTCGTTTCGGTTTCGGTTAGATTTTTCGCCGCACGATCGTTTCAATTCGCCTCGTTTCGTATGTTATTTTTTTTTTTGTTTTTATTTCGTTTTCTTATTTTGGCTGCCTTTTGGGCACTGGGCTCTTTGTTTTGGGCACGAGCAGGCCTGCTCTGGCCGGGTTCTGGGCTCAAACTGAAACGCTGAAAGGCTAAAAACGCGAGCAAAAAATTGTCAAAAAATGCACAAGTCGAAAAACAACAACACCACAGCAACAACAACATGTAAAAAATACAAAAAATATATATAAAAACACAAGTCGCGTTTTATTTCCCCTTTTTTTCTGCTGCTGATATTGTTGTTGTTGCTGTTGCTGTTGTTATTGTGACTAATCGCGTTTGGTGGTCGCTCGCGTCAATGTCCAGAAAATGTTGCAAACACCTTTTTGTGGCGCCAATTTGCCAATTGGCAGCGAGTTTATTATCGTATTGGTTTATCAAGATAATGTGTATACGGTTATATTCCTTGTCGGCAGCGATTTTGTTCCGTTCACTTTGCTAGCTCATAGATCACTCACAGCCCATAGTCGTCTTCTTGGCTGCTTTTCTTGCCGCTTGACGATGACGCTTACGTCGACGTTGACGCCAGCGTTTGCCTATGACTAACCCAACCAGGCACGCGGCTGTAGCTCCAACTACAAAAACAATACATATGTAGAACAGCAGCAGCAGCAGCAGCACTAGCAATACAAGCAGTGGCGGGGCAGAGGCAGAGGTAGAGGCGCACCAATAACAAGTGCGAGAGCCCTGTCGAGAGCTGAATTTTATTTCTTTGTTTTTTTTTTGTTTCTGCCGATTCAGAATCTATGCAACAACAACAACAACAACAAAAATGCAAAAATATGCGCGACGTGCCCACTTTTTTTAGCAACTTTGTTCTTGTTTTGGTTTGTTCATATGTATATATATATATGTGTGTGTGTGTGTGTGAGTAAATGCATTTTAATCAGTTTTTTGTGACACCTTGCGCCGACTCAAATGCAAATGATCCTTGCAAACACGCACACACACACACACATACTCTCACTGTCAGTGTCACAGTAACAGTTACGCTCTCTGCTCGCTGTTGCTCTCTCACTCCATTGCAAACGAAAACACGCACACATATTATATGTGTATGTATATGGGCAGCCAGAAAGAGAGAAATTTGGCATGCCGCTTGCTCGCGACGCTTTTTACCTGGACAAATGTTAATTGAAGAATTTATTGTTGTCTCATTGTTGTTGTATTTATGGCTGGCGCTGGCCTGGCGGCGACGTCGGTGACGGCGTCGGCGGTTCTTTTTTCTTTTCACAAATTGTATTTGTATTTGTTGCGTTTAATTATGACAGCAACAACACCATCAGCAACAGTGACAACAAAAACAACAACAATAACACCACCGGCAGCGGCGTCGGCAATGGCGAGCCGATCATTGACTTTTCGCGTCGCTGCTGCTGCTGCTGCCTTCGCTGCTCTGCTCAGGTTTTGTTTTTATTTTAAATTTTTGGTTGGCCTTTAAATTTGCCCGCTGCTGTTGCTGGACGTTTGCAAGCGGCACAACAACAACACACCTAGCTTGCAGGGGGGAAAACGGAAATACTTGTGTGTACATATGAATATGATTATGACTTCAAATATATACTTTATAACAGATGCAAGGAATAAACTATCTATCTATATATATATATACAGAGTTACATGCATGTACATCTCAATAAGAACACATGTATATGTATCAGTAGTAGTAGTAAACATTATTATAAGTTCAAATTCTTATTTATCGCATTGTATAGAAAGCATATGTGTATGTGTATGTATATGTATTCGTGTATATAGCATATTAAATCGTTCTCCAAAAAGTGAATTGCGAACTTTGCAACCCGTTGACATGTTAATGACATTTTTATAATGCGTATATGAAAATAAAAGAAAAATAAAAATACAACAAAAAATAAAATCAAACCCAACAACAACAAAGGCGGATGCAGCATTTCATTTTTTTAATGGAGAAGTGTGCAGGGAGCGGCGAGGATTTTGCTAACAACAAATCGCTTTAGCTGTTCTCACCCGTTGACTGTTCTTTTTATTTTACTTTTTATTTTTTATTTTTGCTAAAGGGAGCGGTTGCGGCTCACAAAATATTGAGCGTTTGTTAGTGTGTGTGTGTGTCTGTGTGTGTGTGTGTGTATGTGTGTATATACAAAATGCATTTATTGCGATTGACGTTTCAAGATTTAAACGCATTTTTGATGTACGATTTGTTTTTGTTGTTCTTGTTTTTACATACATAAATTACTTAAAAAATTTGCTTAAGTTAATAATATGCATATATATATGTATATAAGCATACACACATACACACATACACACTCACACCCACACGTGCACATGTACGCTGTCCGGTGTCCGCTGTAAAAGGTAACGAGTACAGTGAACTCGATCGAAACGCGTGCGTTATAAATCGCTTGTAACAAATTTTGCTGAGAGTTTTCTGATACAGTCATACTGTTTGAAATGAGGCGATCAGTTCGAGCAAGGAGGAAAGCAAAAGCTTTTTCCTTTTATAGCTTGCGTACTCACACAAACAATCAAACAAAAAAGCATGTGTGTATGTATGTATGTATGTACATACATAGTATGTATGATTTGGCGAATGGGAAGAACCAAAACAAAAGCCCAAACACGCAATTGGCGTAACAGAACAGAAGTCGTCGGCCCCGCGGGCTTTTTAAAACGCGCTACACTACTTTCAGCATAAGATGAGAGAGAGAGAGAGAGAGAGAGAGGAGAGGTCGTCGCGCTGTTTTCTTGCTGCTGTCGTTTGCCTTGGCCCCATTTCGTTGTTGCTTTGCTCTTACGAATGGAAGTTCTTACCGTGGTCAGCCACGGCTTTCGCGGAAGCGATTGGCATTCCATAGAAGCAGAGAAGTTTAAAGATTTTCGTTTTCTTTTCTTTTCTTTTGTTTTAATTTCGACGCAGCCTCTGATAGAGCTTAACGATTGTCATGCATGTTTTATGCTTGTAAGATTGTAGTCTCTTTTTATTTATTTTGACTGGCACGTTTTACTTTTATGTTCATAGCGTAATTTTTCGCATTGAGGTGGTCGCTTTGTTGCTGCCATTAAACTGCGCCGCAACTTTTATTGTAGTTTTCTTATTGGGTTTCGGCAACAGGTGTGGCCCCCACACACGAATACACACTTACATTACGATATACGATGCAGCCCTGTACGTTGAACTCTATAGTCTGATGGCATAGACCTGAAACCGTCATGGGAATGACGTGTTCGATATCCTTATCGCTGCCAAGCAGCAGCACCACCAGCAGCGGCAGCAGCGACAGCAGCGACAGCAGCGACAGCAGCAGCAGCAGCAACAAACCCAACATCTGCGTGACGTTTTTGGTATTTTCTATAAGTCGAACAGGCTACGCACGTCTCTGATAACTCAGTACTTTGACCATGACTCATACCCAGCAGAGAAGCACCAGCGGCGGCATCAGCACGAACTGTTGTTGTTTCGATTTCTAACCTACATTAAGCGTTGACGCAGCGTCGATATTCGCTGTCAGTTTAATATGCGCAACTTGCTATCGGTTGCTCGCTCTTTGTATTTTTTTTTGCTTTAATTTAGCTACCGGACCTAGGTTTACAAAAAGTGTTGATAGATCGGTAAATACATACATCATATATAAAAAGTATATATTAAAAAAATAAGCGCAAGTATTTCACATTGGTTTAGTTTGTTAATAGAACTCTAGAATTTATTTTAATTTTCGTTGATTTGTGTGTTTCAAGTTTGTTCAAGTCTCAGCCTCATAAAAAGGCCAATCAGCCAGGCAAACAAAGCAAAACATTAAATGTACAAAAGCAGAAAAAAAGCACAATAAGATAAGTTAAAAAAAATAAAGACTATAAAAAAATCAACAGAGCTCTGTCTCTGGTATTTTTATGCCCTCTGCGCGAAAGTGTCCGACTCCAACTCCGACGCATATTTCAATTCCGACTTGTCAAGCGAAAAAGGCTCGTTAAGCTAAATCTGAAATCAGCAAAGCGGCAAAACTCGGGACCAAAGTAATTAATCGACACTGCCAGGCACAGACAGACAGACATATACACGAAAAGAGAACCAGACCCCTAAATCTGAGCAAACTCCAAAATTATGGAAACATACAATAGCTGGCGATGCAGAGCTATACAATTCTTTCTACATGTAACTGTTCATAATATTGTTATACTTGTTACCAATGAATCCATTTAAAAACGAAAGAGCCAGAAGCAAACACAGAAGTACAGCTATATCACGCGCTTACTGTATCATGCAGTATCCTCGTGTCAATATCGTCATAACTGCATGCCATCCTAAGGTGCGATTCAGAGTTTTAGGCAGAATTTTAACTTTGAAAATAAAAAGACTTATGCCTCATTGTTTTACTTATAATATTACTTATATTAGGCAAAAAGAATTCATAACAATTATTTATTATTTAAATAAAATAATATCAGTCACATATTTATAAATATTAAAACTGCTTCGTGTCTATGAAACATACCTTGTCTACTGATTTTATAACTTTGCCCTTTGATCGTATACTGAGTTGTCTATTATAAAAGGTTAGTTTAATTTGTGAATGACGTAGGTAAGTTTATGTAATGTAACGTTCTGGTTAAAAGTTGCTATCTTATCGAAAATAACAATTATAATAGTATGAATAAGACAGTTACTTAACTTAACTTAAGTTATATAGTTTTTCCTTTTTAATTTTTAGATAATTAATATGTAATTTTCAGTAAACTTAGACATAGCATACTTTTGGGATAAAATTAAGTAACCGGTCTTTCAGGTACAATTAAATACTAATAGTTGTTACTAAAAGAAGAGTTCAACATTTCTTTTTTCTTTTAAAATCTATATTAAACTGTATTCTCTTATGAAATTATAAATAAAGTATAATTATTGTTATAATAAATATGTAAATTTAAACAAATTCTCTTAACATATTTATATTGCTGTAACATGCACCCAGCTCCTATTGCCTGTCGTAGAAAGATGCCTGCAGAAACAAAGATAAGCAAGGAAAAAATGAAAGAGGTAGAGAGAATGAGAGAAAGAATGACACTCTTAAGATTGACACCATGCGAGTGCCGCAAATAAAACACTAAATTTAAAGAAAAAAAAGTAACAAAAACCGCACACACACCTTAAAATAAAGAGAACAAAAAAGCGGGTCGGCAACAATTATTTAGTCAATGCGAAGCTTCGATACTCTTTCCTATTAAGCAATGTTTATTTTACATATATATACTTATATATACTGTTATGGAAAAGGTTTAAATAAAATAGATATTTAATAAGATACATTTTAAATTCTTTATTATTGGATGTTTACACCCTTTAACATAATTGTTATACCCACTGAGTGGGAATATAATATAGCTTTAACGTTTCTGCCGCCGTAACAATAACAACATAGCATTTGCTGTGAAAAAATATAAATACTAATCAGCGACTGGAAAGAGGTAAAACAACTGCAGAGGGAATATGCGGAGTAGCGGCAGATGGGAAGGGGGCGTACGAGCCAACATCGCGGAGAGTATACAGCTGTGTTAAGTTTGTGGGCAGCGAAATATAGCGTAAATTTTGACCGCGTAAAGATATAGCGACGTTGGCAGCGACGTTGGCGACAATTCCTAGAAATTGGCAGCGTAGCGGTAGCGGCATTAACAGTGACGCTAACTGCGCAGCTAGCTGACGCGGCAGCAGCGCGCTGTTCCTTGAATTTCACAATCAATTTTCAACGTGTTTGTTTTTAACGCTTTTTGTTGCTGTGTTTGAATAGTTTCTTTTATTCAATTTTTGTGAAATTGAATTTATTATTTCGCAATATTTGGCAGTTACATACACACACACGCACACATATGTGTGTATGTAAATATATAAATATACATACATTGGTTTATAAGTCGCGCGACAATGGCAGCCTGTAATTGACCCACTTACAGCTGTGCCGCTTCTGAGGATGCGGGTGGCAGTAAGTGCTGCAGAGGGGGACAGTGATGGCGGCATGTGGCATGAACTTTATGCAGAGCTTGCAGTGCAATGCCAACTGCAAAAAACATAGCCACAGCTCAACACAACACTCAACACGTGTGCGGCCCCAGCCAAGCCCCAGCATCTGTTGAAAACCTGTTTACAAGCGCTCTAATTGCGCTATATTCACCTATAGCCATAACATGGACCTCTCTCGCATCTCCCCCTACCTTACCGATAACTCCATTATGCGCTGTCTACACTTTTTCATTCATCGGCAAACTGTTGCATGCAGTCGCTAGTTGTAAATATTTCTTATGTTTTCGTTTTTGTTATTGTTTTTTTTTTCTCCTTTTTGATGGTGTCTCTTGGCGCTCGTGCCACTCGTAGCACACTTGGGGTAACAAACGTGGCAACGTCTCAAAGTCCACGCGTTGATACGTATGACTCATATACTCTAAACGGGAAGCCCATTCGTTTCATTGTGGTCTCTCGACTCTGGTCTTTATTTTCATGTGCCATACGCGTTTACAGTTTCATTGTAAAGTCCGAACGCTGTTGGCCGCCATTTAAGCGCTTATCTCTCTTGCGGCTTACGTTTCTGTGTGCATTATTTAAACACAAGTTGGTAACAAGCGGTACGAAGATGGTGAAAAAAAAGGACAGATCGACACCATAGACAGACCATGTGTATATATGTATATATATATATATATATATATATATTTAAATGTAGCTAGTTACCATTGTGCGATATTACGGTTGAAACGTTTATTTACATATAAATATTTTGCTTACTTATTTGCTTTGGGGGTTTGTCCAGTTAGCGACAAAAGCGTTTTGAGTGTGTGTGTGTGTGCGTTTTATTATTATGGCCATGGACAAATATACATACATACATATAAGTACACCCGTTCATTATATATATATATACATGTATTGATACAAGCAAAACGGAAACTATATAAATACAATGCTTGCATGTATGGATACATATGTAAATGTCTGTATATATGTATTATTATAATAATAAGTATGCTATAGGCATAATATATATTTATTTATACATATTGTATATAGGTAATTGTGGTAGAAACCATTGGGGAAAACCCTCGATGAGCCATACAATCAATACATTATTAGACATACAAAACAAGAGGAAAGCTGATATTATCTAGATAATAAAGTATCTAATTGTTAGAATTACTTGCACCGTTTATTATATTTAACTAATGTCTTAACGGAAACGACAAAAAGGTGTAGATAAGGAGTCTCAAATAAAACTAGATCATAGTATAATACTAAATTAAATAGTATATAACAAGTTTTTCAGCTATGATACGATTTTTATCTATTAGATCTCTACTTAAGCCAGTTACAAAATGGAAGCAAAACAGTTGCATTGATAACAAGATCTGATGTCATTTTAATTTGTTTTAAATAAAGATGAGAGAATATATATATATATATAAATAGAATATATAAACTTTTAATAGATTTCATTATCCTTTTTTGGGATTTTCTATGAAGTTTAAATTAGTTCAATAATAAAAAGTACATTTAAAATAAGCATCAATTGAGTTTACATCATTTACATCAGCTGATGTAATTATAAAGCTTTGTCAGGAGAGCTTTACTTGTAATACGGAATACTGATAATAAAATGCGATAAATTCAAGAAAACAAATACTTATTTAAGTAATTTTTTATAGTATATTACATATGTACATATTACATCATTTCCAAAGTAAGTATCTACATCAGTAGTTAAGTAAGCAAATAGAATTAATGGATGGTGATAATGCTGAAAGAAACAAACGAGCAAAAGCAAAAGATATGGAATATAAGTGTTAAGGTACCGCTCCTAAAAACAGAATGAAAAAAAGAGGGGAAAAAAAAACAAAATAACACAAAACGTAAAACATGAACATTAAACAATGCAAACTGCAGCTAATTTGAAATTTTAAACAATTTTTGCAACAACAAAAGATGCCGAAAACAAATCCAAATCCAAAGGCAGCAGCAGCGGCAGCGGCACGTTGCGCTTTGATTGAATTGAATGCGAAACGTTGACGCAAAAGTTGAAGTTGAACTCGCTAAATAACATAAAAAAGACAAATACAATTAGGGCATTGCTCGACTAATATATATCCATTTCCAACACTTATTATTTAATGCACGTTGTTCGCTTACTCTATTTGCCCCCTGCCCTAGCCATCTATCTTTCACTGTGAGCTCTGTGTTCTGTAAGCTATCACGACTGTAAGCTGGCTGCTATGTTACCTCTCATCTCGGTATATGAAGTGCAATTAAAATGTTGCGGTAGCAAATAACTTAAGTAACACCATTGGATCCTAGCTTAAAGGGTATAAACTGCAACTGTTGCTGCGACATCAATAACAAAAAGCATTTAATGCATTTTGCGCACGCTTAAAGCGAGAAAATTATGTGAACTCTGTGCATTCTGTAGAAAAAAAATGTATTTTTTAATTTGTTGATTTGTTACTGTTGCCGCACACCTGCGTGCCCAATCGCCCGCATCGGTGACAAAATACTTAAAAAACAAAAAAAAAATCGAACAAACAAATAATAATATTTCAAGTTTAATAAGCGCAAAATGGGTGGCATTTGATTTGGCCAAGTTTTATGGCAATTGCAGTAACGCTGGAGGGCAGCTGGCGCATTAACATAATGATCTCAATATTTGCACAGCTTTATCACGATCCAACGATTTAATTACAACTAAGATTATACGATTGCGATTACGAATACAAATACAGAAACGAATACGCTTACAACTACAACAACTACAGCAATGACAACAAACCCACAAAACACCCGCCCGCAGTATTCGCTTCAATTAGACACGCGATCTCTGGTAAGGCAGGGCGTATGAGTAATCTCAAGTGCAATAGCATTCTTAACATTGGGTTTATTATAAACTTAACTCATTTAAAAATACTTTTAAAAGGGTATATTACAATAGCAGTCAATACAGTTAATATATAATTATAATGATTTATAAAAATTTAATTAAATTTAGTTATGCTTAGTACTTATCTTTGGGATAATTTGCTATGGATCCTTACTATTAGCTCTGTCAGCTAAGGGTATCTTGTAGTCAGCATTGTTGACTTAACATTTCTACTTATTGCAATTAACTTTGTTGTTAATGTTCTTGTTGTTGCTGTTCTTGCTTCCCCCCCTTTCTGAGATTGTGTTGTATTGTTAGCAATGACTTCAGCAAACTATAAATATATATATTTGTATATAGAAACTCTAGCAGACATTTCAGTTTTAAAATAAAAACGATACTGTTTTTGGGGCCTGCACAACAAAGTAGATCGCATTTATTCGTACTTAACTATATAATGACTAATGGACTGAGAACAAATAGCTTCCACAGCTTTAACATATTACTTTAAGCTTGGAGATACAATAAAATATGTTTAAAAGGAGCGTGTAAGAATAGCAGTTAATCAGAATTGATGTTAGTAATAATAGCTCTAACTATACTAAATACAAATAACTAAATTATAACTAATATATAATATATTCTGCTAATTTCTTACTATAAAACATGCCCTTATGCACACTATATTTGTTTTATATAGGGGCAGAGTATTATTATTTTTATCTATAAATACAAATTAAAGCCACGAAATGTTGCTTAAATTTAAACTCAAGTACTTCCTAGAATGGTTACCCCTATTATAATATATGTATAATACCACAGCTTATACAGGTAATACTTTAGAAAAAATTATAAGTAAGACTCTGGTTTTGTTGTTGTTAATGTTGTTGAATAGAGTGTAACATATTAGTCGTATATACCCTAGACCTAACACCTATGCCCTATACTAAACACATAAAGATATGTCAAATTTGGTGTAAAATCCTTGACTTCAAAGCCATAATGTTAACGAAAGTATATATAAATAAACGATATAGATAAGACAATAATGAGTCGCGTGTTGCAGATTAGAAGACTATATATATATATATATATATATAGATATATATTTACATATATGTATACAAAATATATATGTTATCATATACTCTTATTAAATATATATTTAATTAGCACTTGACAGCTTTAAATTGAGAAAATTTATTTTACGAATTGTTAAAGGGGAACTGAATATAAATACATATATATAAATAATAAATATATATTTATAATTATGTAGTGCATGTGGAAAGGGTATTAGTGATTTCTGATCTATTTAGTTAAATTTCATTTAAAATATATAAAAAAAAATGGAATTGTCCTTGACAACAGCTAAAACAGCTGTACAAATTCACATTTAAATATAAAATAATATAACCAAAGCGTTTAATGCCGTTTAATTTAATTGTTGCAATTTGTAAACAATGCGAAACAGTTGTTAAACCAATTAGACAAATTACCAAATGAAACATTTGTATGGACGAAGACTTTAAGCAAAATGTTTATACCACTATTATAATAGAGCTCAACTTATTTACTATATAATTTGAGTTAGAATATCAAATCTATTGTATCATAAATTATTACTAACACATAAGAAAACTGTATTTGAGTGTATTACGATTACGAGATCCTTTTTCCTACATCCACAGTTATACACACATTCACATTGTTGTATACGCATACAGTACCAAGAAATAGTATCGTCTGGCCAGAGCATATATCCTTGCCATAAGGACAACGCAAACACACTCATACTCTTAATATACTTGAGTTTTTCTTTTAAACTATTTCTTACACTTTCTACTTAAACTTTTATATATAAAAAATAACACTTAACAACTAATCTTAACAACTATGTTCCTTCGCTCCCGTCGTCTATCTGGCTTAAACTTTTCGGTCTCTCTGCCTTACAAAAAGTAATAGGAAACTAATAGATTTGTCCAAAAATGAAAAGTATGCGACATGTGGAAATAATCATCGGATACCCCCCCATGAAGTATATATATTCACGATTAGGACGACAAGTTGATTCGATCTGGGCCTTTACGTCTGTTATCTGACAGTCTGTATAAGCGCCCCTTCTTCAGAGACTATAATTTAATTATTTTTTTTAGTTTTTTTTTTTGCTATTCTGCTCTATTTGAATCTGCAGCAATATATTTACTTCTATATAAATTAGATTTTATATATTATTTAATATATTATCAACGAAAAGAAAATAAATTTTTTGGTTTTTTTTTTTTTATTTTTACACTTTAAACTTAAAACTAAACTTTAAACTTTATTCTTAACCTATGGTGTCGTCGGAAGCAGTGTATGTGTAGCAGTATAAGCGTAGCAGTATAAGCGTAGCAGTGTATGTGTAGTAGTATAAGTGTAGTAGTATAAGTGTAGTAGCATAAGTGTAGTAGCATATGTGTAGTAGTGTATGTGTAGTAGTGTATGTGTAGTAGTGTATGTGTAGTAGTGTATGTGTAGTAGTGTATGTGTAGTAGTGTATGTATAGTAGTGTATGTGTAGTAGTATATCTGGATTCGAGTCTCTGTGACCTCTCTCTGTGGGACTGTGTCGGAGCTTGACCATGCCGTGTAAGTTGTGACTGGAAATTATTTTAAAATTATTAAACATATATATATATTATTATTGTAATATCTTTGCTTACCTTTTCTGATTAAGTACTTGTAGTGTAAGATTTATTCAAAAGTAGATTATAGTCTACAAATCTTTGTAAAGTGCAAGTTGTGTTCTGGTACTTCTTTTGTTGTGTTCCTTAGCATTTTAGTTTTTGATGTAGTCTCCATCTTAATTTGAATGCAATGAAAATGTAAAATAAATTTATATACATATATAATTATATACACATATACACATATACATATACACATATATATATATATATATATTATTATTGTATTATCTTTGCTTACCTTTTTGTTAACTTTTAGTGTAAGATTTATTCAAAAGTAGATTATAGTCTACAAATCTTTGTAAAGTGAAATCTCTGGGAATTTCTTCTCAGCTCAGAGAGACGGGCCCTCAGGTTTTTGGAAGCTCTGTTGAGTAGGTTTTTGTCCCTTGGGTTACGAGACAGAAACCATACACGCCTGAGCCTACGTTTTTCAATCACCAGGGCAGACACCTCGAGGAGTGGAAGTTACCCTAGGCGAGGCATAGTTGGCTGCTTCTTTAATGGCATTAGTGAGATCTTCTATAGAACGATCAATGTCATCCGCTGAGTTGAGAGTGGGGGATGAGTCAACATTATAATAAATATATAATATATATTATATATCTTTGCTTACCTTTTCTGATTGAGTACTTGTAGTGTAAGATTTATTCAAAAGTAGATTATAGTCTACAAATCTTTGTAAAGTTAAATCTCTTCTCTGATGTGTACTGCTTGAAGTATCCTAGTGTTCTGATGGAAATTTAGTCTACATATTTATGCTATGAAAATGTGAGAAGAAAGTATTTCCATAGCCTACTATTGAATATATTTTTTGTAAAACATAACACTGGAATATGTATGTATATATAATTGGGTGTTGAGTTATATATATTATATTTTATTTATAACATCTATTATGTATTATATAACCATACCGCTAGGATGACATGCTTGCATGGAAACTTCCGTCCATCTTTTATTATGATAATATAATATCTAAAGTCAAAGTGACTATTAGCCCTTTAGCGATAACCGTCTGTATAAACGCCACTTTCTCAAAGGCTACAAGAGGTAAAGTAACCAAATTTGGAATTTAGATTCGTTGTTTTCTTAGTTATTCTTAATTTATTAATTATATTTTTTTATTTCTTAATATTCTGCTGTATATTTAATAATATATATATTAGTTTTGTATATTATATAATATATTCTCCACGAAAAACAAAATTAATTATTTCTATTTTTTTTTATTTTAGTAAAATTATTATACATATATATATTATTATTATTGTATTATTGCACTACCATTGCGTGCGCCGTTTAGTCACCCCTCTAGATTTTAAATTTGGTTGCTCTAGCTCTTATAGTCTCTGAAAAACAGGCATTCATAGAGACGGACAGACAGCATACGGACAGGGCCAGATCGAATCGTGTCGTAGTCCTGATCAAGAATATATATACTTTATGGGGTCCCATATGATAATTTCTACCTGTACATACTTTTCGATTTTGCATAGTTATACTAGCACCCTTTTTCCCTCAATTCAAAAGTTAAAGGGGTGACAAAAGGATACGGCATTATATGGCAGAGTTGGGTAGGCTACATCCGGGAAATGCCCAATGGGTGCACCTTTTTAACCCACTTTGAAAAAGGTAAAAGGGAGCTATATATATATTCTTTATCAAGATGACTAGTTGAGTCGATCTAGCCCTGTTGGTCGGGTCAGAAATTAATACTATCTAAAGAAATAAAAACATTTGTATTATAATAATAAATTTAATTTATTTAACAAAATGAACGATGTAAAGGCTGATTTGATTGCTTCTGTTGTCAACCATCCAAAGAATTACCCAAATAGACCATGGATACCTCAGCGTGGCCATATACGGCAGATATAGTGGGATAAAGCTTCACATCTGGTAGGCCATTAAACGCAACACCCAAAAACTCGTGGTTCTTCTCGAAAGAAAGGGTTTTATCTTCGCAATCAAGTATAACAAGAACTCGTTCTCCAACTTGATATTTGACTGCATCATCTAGAAGCGGATAACAACCTTGAACAAAACCGTTATGCACAAGATTGTTCTCCACTAGATTCCAGCCCCAGCTCTTATTATCGGAGCCTAAAAGCGATATATAGCCATTACCCTGCAGAGCTGCTTCCTTTTTCGAAATGCCAATGACAGCCACGGTTCCAAGTGAACGATGCCAAATCAGTTCCCACACATGACGCCCTCGACGGAAACCAATTTTACCACGGACCGCATCAGTTCTTTGCAAAAACGGATTGCGGTGAAGTGTAAATCCATTTGTCTTAATATAGATAGTTCGTGAACAATCTTTGGGGTTCCATGCATGAAGAAACGCTCGCAGCTTAGTCTTATAAGTTCCGACAGAAAGCAGCAAATCGGAATTAAGAGACTCCTGAGGCAACCGCAATCCGTTTTTGCAAAGAACTGATGCGGTCCGTGGTAAAATTGGTTTCCGTCGAGGGCGTCATGTGTGGGAACTGATTTGGCATCGTTCACTTGGAACCGTGGCTGTCATTGGCATTTCGAAAAAGGAAGCAGCTCTGCAGGGTAATGGCTATATATCGCTTTTAGGCTCCGATAATAAGAGCTGGGGCTGGAATCTAGTGGAGAACAATCTTGTGCATAACGGTTTTGTTCAAGGTTGTTATCCGCTTCTAGATGATGCAGTCAAATATCAAGTTGGAGAACGAGTTCTTGTTATACTTGATTGCGAAGATAAAACCCTTTCTTTCGAGAAGAACCACGAGTTTTTGGGTGTTGCGTTTAATGGCCTACCAGATGTGAAGCTTTATCCCACTATATCTGCCGTATATGGCCACGCTGAGGTATCCATGGTCTATTTGGGTAATTCTTTGGATGGTTGACAACAGAAGCAATCAAATCAGCCTTTACATCGTTCATTTTGTTAAATAAATTAAATTTATTATTATAATACAAATGTTTTTATTTCTTTAGATAGTATTAATTTCTGACCCGACCAACAGGGCTAGATCGACTCAACTAGTCATCTTGATAAAGAATATATATATAGCTCCCTTTTACCTTTTTCAAAGTGGGTTAAAAAGGTGCACCCATTGGGCATTTCCCGGATGTAGCCTACCCAACTCTGCCATATAATGCCGTATCCTTTTGTCACCCCTTTAACTTTTGAATTGAGGGAAAAAGGGTGCTAGTATAACTATGCAAAATCGAAAAGTATGTACAGGTAGAAATTAGTTATAAATAAAATATAATATATATAACTCAACACCCAATTATATATACATACATATTCCAGTGTTATGTTTTACAAAAAATATATTCAATAGTAGGCTATGGAAATACTTTCTTCTCACATTTTCATAGCATAAATATGA
>JBAMBS010001225.1:0-54010 GCA_037044455.1 Zygothrica quintamaculata
AGCATTGCGCAGGTCCGTTATTTGGCTATTGTACAGACCACGCAGTGAGAGAGAGAGCACGCTCATCATAAAATCAGTGTTGCTTGCCTGTCGCATGTGACGTCACATTTTCAACTAAAATTACTTTCGCTGTTGTAATAACTATATTATAATATTGTTTTAAGGCATAAATGAATATAAAATTCGATAAATAATTAAATTTTATTTTAGCTTAAATCTGTAGAATTTTAAAATATATACAAGTTTGTTATTTTGAAAATTCAAGATACCACACATTTCATTATAGATGATTTGCGCACTTTCTTTTAACTATCTGGCAGCGCTGCATCTGTATGAGCTGCTCTCGATATTGAAATGAATTTCGATATCTTGTCCATCAACCAATGAAACATATATCGATATAGTAATTATATTTTGGTTTTGTTTAGTGATATTAGCATTAAGTTCAAGTTTATTTATTTTGGTTTAACTATTTACTATATTTTAATTTTAACTACCTTATCAGAAATATAAAGTGATGTGGCTAAATATTAATTATTTACTGATATATATAAAACTAATAAAAATTATTAAAGCCCAAAATGCTAAAAATATGTGATGCAATTTAAAAGATATTTCTGTAAGATTTGTCTGATGCAACTTATAAAATTATCTTTTTAAACTTTTAATTCTGATTTTTTTTCACAATACAATATAAAAATATGAGCAGGTAAGTGAAATTTAATTATAATATGTATCGCGTTTATTTAGAGTGCGTTAGAAACAACCGTTATATTTTGAATTGAAATTACGCTTACAGTTAGTTAATGCTCTTGTGAAATCATCAGCATGTACATAAGATACAAGTTGACGCCTTGGGTTAGTAAGAAATACTTTTCATAAATGTATATAAAAGTAAGCATCTTTGTCATTTTAAATTTATCAGTACTTAAATATTTACTTTTACTATTACTCTCAACTTTTCTAATAAAATAAATCGGAAAAAAGCTGAGTTTCGTTTTCTATTTTTTGCTTTATTTAATAAATGTTCTCATTAGGCTCTGGATATTATAAATAATGTTTTATACAGTATTATTACATAAATGTTTAAATATATGTACATAAGCACTACATAGGTACACACTTATGCCATTGTATGTATGTTTATATATGTATGTACATATGAGTACTTTAGATTTGCTTGTACACACCAAATGCTCATTATGACCTTAGACCAGACTTATCATTAATTACATTGAGACTAATAAGTTATAATTATGTTTTTAAATTTTATACATTATATATATATTTATATAAATTTATAATTTAATAGACGCAAATATTAAGTTAATTCTCTAAACAACTAAATTACTCGACTATATTGCAATTTTTGAAGATTAAATGTAAGTCGTGTAACATCATTTTGACTAGAATAACTCATCATAAATAAGGATAATGAATCCTTATATTAATATTAGTTCAACTGGCTAGTTTAGTACTATTTTCAATTGAATACGAGATATTATATTTCATTTGTCTATAAAATATGTGTATTTACTGCCTTCATTGCAATAGTCATGGGACAACATTTCACCTAGAAGCTAACAATAGGTATATGCTCCAGTTAAGTCTGCTAAATCTTGACTAATCAAACATAATCAACAAGCTTAAGTTGACACCCACGGACAAACAGCCAAAGAGCCAACCTTACTACTATTTTTCACTTAATTATTGCTGAGACCAATACACATACAAATATACACACATGTACACATACATAGATACAAACACACACAAGCACATCCTCATACTCACCACCCACTGGGCATTGCTATTTTATTACTGTTTACCGTACGCACGTCACTACATTGAAATATATTAAGCTATCTCGTTCTGACCTAGAGAATCTCAAAGAGGAAGTATGCCAGTATCAATGAGCCTTTCCATGTTTCGGTTTTGTGTGTTAATTGTTTTTGTTGCCCTAGCCAATACCACACAAACATACAAACATACATACATACATACACACATACATATTGCCACTACCATATACCACCGCCTTCTACCCCAAAGTGCTAACCATCTACTATTACATCTACACTAAATTTCAAGTGCATTAAAAAGATCATGGGTGGTAAATTAACTTATCGACGCGTCACTTTACTGTTGCTGGCGACGCATTGAGTCGCCATTTTTCTATCGTCATCATCATCTACTTAAGTCCAGTTACTGTTATTTAACATTAATTGATGCTTCGTTCTTGTTGCTATTGCTGCCAATTGTATTGTATATTTTATTTATAAACAAACATATATATATCGTACTTGTATATATGTCTAGTTATACTATTTCTGATCTTTTCAATTATTACTTTCTGTAACTCTTTCTAATTTTATACTTTTATTATCTTGCCCAAGCCCCGTGATATATGCTACTCTATTGAGTTAATATTGATTCTGATTAATTCACTCGTTTCAGCTTGCTTTTTACTCAACAATTATTGCATTTCTTTCAAGTAATTCACTTGGTGTTCCATTCGTCCGTTCCACTTAGCGTTTTCACAATAACATATACCTAATGGTATATCTACTTGAAGTATACATAAACACATATGTATATATCTATCTTTATTTCTAAGCACTCTTAACTATATGTCTAAACTTGTATATTAACAACTTCTGATAATTGCGAATGTACTTCATATATATATATATATATATATATATATATTTATATCTGCACCACAATGGTCGGCTTTCTCTTCAAAAATATACAATAAACGCTTTAAATTATAATAGAACCAACAACAACATTAACAAAATAGTTTTAGTTTCTAATCGAATTGAAAATTTCTGGCTCTCCTATGTACAAGGTCAATCGAAATATAGAGGACTGGAAGCGACAAAGTATATATATTCATGATCTATATTATGTAATCTTTTTCATGTAATGGAACTGCTAAGAACTATAAAATTCGGTTACAACCAGAAATTATTGACTTTTATTTTGGGCTTAAATATGGAAACAAAACTCCAGAAATAGATTTGTTGTAGTTCTAAGAAGGGAAAATTAAAATTAAGTCTATATATGTGTGTGTGGAAGTGAGTAAAAATTTGGTTAGGGTATTCAAATAGTGAGCATATCCGACAAAATATTGCCAATGTATTGAATGTGAAGCCTTTCGTACCTAATTTAGATTATATACAACAATTTCCTTTATGTTTTGTATTTTACAAGGAAAATTTAAGAATCTTAAATTTAATTGATGGATTTGAATTTATGTAACATATATTTTTTGGAATTGATTCTTTAGATTATTACGATCTTTAAGTTATATACTATAAATTCTATTAGGGTACTTATGTATATCCATTTACCACAGCTCATCGGAGAATGACTCAATCAATACTAGATTGCTTTTAAATAAACTCTCGAAACGGCTCATCGAAATTATCATTGACATCGGGAAAGACTGATCCACCCGTGCCAGGCACACCAACAGTTACACCACCGACGCCCACTGTGTTGCCACCATTGAGTATAAGCGTTGGTTGCAGTGTTGTTTGTAGTGTTGTTTGTAGTGTTGTTTGTAGTGTTGGTTGTAGCGTTGGTTGCAGCGTCGGTTGTAGTGTTGGCTGTAGCGTTTGTTGCGGGGGCAACAACATGGATCCTCCCAGGTGGCCATGGGAATTCAATATTTGTTGCTGGTTATGATTTTGTTGCTGGGGTTGATGTTGTGTTTGCTGCTGGTGATGATGATGTGAAAGATGCTGTTGCTGTTGCTGCTGCTGTTGCTGCTGCTGTTGTTGTTGTTGCGACTGCTGATCCACTTGAGCCTGTAGAGGCATATGCATGGGAGGAGGTTGTAAATTTTGCATGACAGGTGCAGCTGATACTGTAGCTGCATTTAATAAAGTTCCATCAGCCGCCGCTAATAGTGCACAGTCATAGGCTCCAGCACTAGCCAGTGCATCCTCAAAACACAAGCTGTTGCTGTTGGTTGTGCCGTTAGCTGCTCCTCCACTGTTTTCAACAGTTAATCCTGCGAGCAAAACACCGCCAACAGCGCCACCATTGAGCTCCATGGCAGCAGCTTCCTCGTTACGTTTGGAGAGTATAATATGTGTTAGATTGATGATGTAATTCTTGGCCAGTGTGAGTGTCTCAATCTTGGATAGGCGCCTCTCCATCTCAACATGCGGAATGACTTCACGTAGGGACTGAAACGCATCATTCAGGCTATGCATACGCATGCGTTCCCTTTCATTGGACTCCAATCGCCGTAGGTTTCGCTCCTTTGCATTGAGTGCGCCTTTTCGACGTCGATTTGCATTGGAGCTGTTCAGACCGTTGGGGGTAAGGCTTGACCCACCGTTGCTCTGCTGCCTACCGCGGCTCGACGGTCGCTGGACGCCTAACAGATTGCCCTGTTGGTTTCCATTGTTGTTGGTGCTACTTCCTCCACCATTACTACTACCTCCACCTCCGCTCGTATCGTCACTTTGAGAGCTAGAATCCGTCATCTCCAGGTCGTATGTGTTATTGCTTAGCTGTGGGCAATGAATCGATACCTTGTTTTGGTTCTCTTCCCTTCACCACTATCCATTATTCACATTGAACGAACTCTTACCTGTGATGTGCGTCGCGTAGCTCGTCGCACAGGTCGTGAGCTTCTTTCCGCCGATTCCGGTGACAATCCATTGTGACCATCTGTGTTATAATTGTTGTTGTTGTGCTGCAACTGTTGCTGCAGTTGCATAAAATCATGACTTCCCATGAGATCGGTGAGTTGTGTGGCATCCATGCTGCCCAAAGAGTACTAGAGTCAAACGATATTAACAAAATATTGTTAATCAAGCAAAAAATTCCGTAAAAATAAAAAACGAAGACATAGTTTGATATCTTCTACTCCAAATAGACAGTTTTAGTCTAAGGAGTTTTTCCTTAAAATATATATAGATCTAACTTCAGATATGTATACCTATAGATAATAAACTAGACAGTTCTATGTTCAATATAATACATTATCAGCACAATGATAAGATATGCGTTGCGGAAAAACCAATCAATATTATTTCATGTGACTATTGAAAATGCTGCTAGTATGAAGGAAAAGAAAAGGCGATTTCACTTTTATCAATCAGAACCGTTAACAATATCATAAACCCAACAGGTAACACAAGTAATTGTTGTTCTTTGAAGTTTCTATATTTTAAAAATAAAAATTTAGTTTGACGAAATATGTATATATATATTTATACATATATACATTATATATCTAAACATCATATGTGGAAGAAGGTCAGGAATTACTCATACATCAGTTTATGTCATATATATAAAGTATTTGTTGTCATACTCATAATAAGTATTATATTTAGACCCACTCCCTAACTGACAGTAATTGGTTAATTAGGATTATAGCACGTCATATCTATAGTACAGTTTCATCTACTTTATAAGCTACTTATATGGCAAATTAGTTCCATTATATCTCAATTTTGTTATCTAAAATCGATATAAACTCATTCGATACTCATACACGTGACTTTTGATATTAACTCCATTAGAATATGATCAAGAACTGTTCAGATTTGTATCGGAACTTGAAAGTATTGCATACAATCTGAGATATAATAAAAGTCCAATAAAATATAGAATATAAATGACAATTTATCGGAAAACGATGCAAAAATCAAAGTCGAAATAATAATAATTATGATAAGTTTAATTATATTGTAAATACAGAATGAAATAAATAAAACAAAACAAATACTATATAAATTAATTTTATAAATAAAACGAAGGGTAAAAAGAATAAAAATAATAATGATAGTAATATTTATGATAATGATAATAAACATATTAATAATATTAATAATAAAAAAAGTAATAATAATTTTAATAATTATAATAATAATAATAATAAAAATATCGACAAGAGTAAAAGTATTCATATAAATACTATTTATAATAATAGTATTAATATAATAGTTTTCTAGATAATAATATAACAAATTCAGATATGAAAATAATAATAAAAACCGGAATGAGGAAAAAGAAATAGAAATATAATGATTTGGGTTATAAATTATTATATTAAACTAATGAATATATTAATACTTAAAACTTTGTAATTAATATTGAGAAAAAAACAGTAATAAGTATATACATTTCTATATACGAAAAGTACAGATTTAAAAAACATAAGGATTATCATTATTCAAAGGGATGGATACATATTCGTTAATAAAATATATATTTATAATAACTTTAGCTACTTTCTTAAAATTTTATTAAACATTTTCATAATATTTAAAAATGTTTTAAATTGGTATAATACCAAGTTGATAATAGTTTCTAATTTTTAAATAAATTCATTAAAGTAACTTGAATCTTTTGCTTCTCTATATTAACCCTTTATAGCGCAGTGTTGAAGATCTGCAACACACCGTTTAGAAGCCATTATCTTACAGTGTGCAATGGCAAATTTTAAAAAAGTAATTTATTGCTGTTTAGAAATAATCATTTAAGCAGTCCAACAGGTTGACAGTAATCCACAAGATAAAAAATTCAAAAAATATACAAAAATTACTTAAGTGTGAAAAATAACTTTATTTAATCTGTATTTGTATTATACCAATAAAATATAAATGATTTGTTTTTCAAAATAAATTGTAATGAAAGATTATTATACAGTAATGCTTTAAGTTATAACAATCCTGATTGTTAACCAGCTCACCATCAGTTGTTGCATTTTACTTGATATAAAATACGTTGAAAGCAAACGATTTGCCCTTTTTGAACCGCTGAGTGGTGGTGTGATGATATGATGGTGCGGTGGATTGTAATGTTGTTATGGTTATGCCCCTTGGCATTGGAGCATTTGACCGGAACAGCATAGAGCATTTAAAGCGTTGACTTGTGAACATGGATATGAACATGGGCATGGGGATGGACATTGATAGGGAAAAGGACTGAAAATGTGTGTAGGGTAAAAGGGACTGGAAGTAGGACTTCTTGGTGTAAATATGAAATACAAAACGCGCACTTTGCGGCGTGTTTCTTTTGTCGCTTACTTGCCGCTGAGCGAATCGAAAGTGTCGACATTATTTAACTGCATGTTGTGGCAAGCTCTTTGGGCTGTGTGGCTCTTTAAATGGAATGCTAGCAAGAAATTACAACACAACACACAACATAACAGAACACAAAAATATAACACAAGAAGCTGAACACAGCGCGACACAACATATAATGGGAATAAGGTTATAGGGTTACACTGATGGCGATAGCTGTTTACGATCTTATACAATGGCTTCCTTGTTCTAACCAAAGTTCATTTTCAGTTTATCGAAACTTGTAAATAGTTTGTTACATTATCCGACAATGAGTAGACGATTTGCTGGCGCCTGTAACATGTTGCATCAACCACATTGCTTCTGCTGCCTTCAAAATTGAAAGTGCTTACAATTTTAAATGTCCTTTGTTTTTAAAACAAATACTCCTAACAACAACAACAACAGCCAACGTACCAATGAACCAATGAACCAGCCATCCAGCCAACCATCTTACCATTCATCCAGGCAGACAGTTAGCCAGCACCTGCGTTGGTTTAATATTTATTATGCTCTTTCGAAAATAACTATAGCACAGTTTTGTGCATGTCTTTTGTTTTTAAAGATAATGGCTGTGAATGATTGTTTATAACAACAATTACTTAACTGCATTTGATGTATACAGAAAGGATATTCCATTGCATATTTAAGACATTTTCTATTTATATATTTTTTATTAAAAATATGTAGGCGAAAGTTTAAATACTTTTCAGAAAGAGGATTCCAGATATCAATCTTTTGTTCTCTTGAAGAATTGCACATTTCTGTGTAGGCAACATTCCACAACTTTACGTTATAAATAAAATAATTTTATTTATATATATTAGTATATATTCTGTTATACTTTTCTGATTATATTCTGTATTACTTTTATTTTCAGAACGAAATGCAAATCCACAAATTAGCGATACAAATGTTGTTAAGTATAAACAGTCCTTAGAAGGATAAAATATGGTTTGCAATCCTTTAGATTATTTAATGAAAATAATTAATTAATACAGTATTTTAAAAGTATTTTGAATTTTTTTTTAAAATTCTATTAATTTTAAAGTCTTTTTTTATTTATATTATTATATTATCATATTATTAATATATATTTATATTATTTATAATTATATAAAAATTATTGATCATTTTTATATGCAACTTATTTGATCTATAAAGTTTTTTAATATATTGAAATAACCGACTTACATTCAAATAAAATTCTATATTGCTATTTGGTATATGCTTTTTGTATTCGTTCACAAAGTTGTCGTGCATTCACAATTTTCATTAATATTTGGAAATATTTTTATAAAATAAATATCCATTTATTTTTGACATTTTCACAATTTTTTTTGCACTTATCCAAAACGACTTTTATCATATGAAATGATTGAAATAATATATTCGAAAAACACACACTAAAAACAGATTATTTATTTGATAAATTTTTTTAGAAAATTTTTGTTTTTCCCTTTTTTAATTTTTATTTTAAATGAAAAACAACAAAACGACGAGCAAATTGCGTTGAATTAGTAAAACTAAACTGAGCACCGGAAACGCGTTGAGTCCGACTGCCACTTGTGGAATGGCCATGTTAACGACGCAACGACATCTTCCGAGCAGTAGAAACCATCGAGCGCACGTCTAAGCTAAAGGCGAATCATGAGCCTGCCGGCCCGAACAATCAAATGTGCCGAAGAGCCGATGCGAACGCGCCAAAGCTTGTTGCTGTCGGCGACACTCGTGCGTGGGTAAGGGAGACACCCACATGAGGGCCGATGACTGACGAATCGAGAGCTTTTAATTTCGCTCAATGTTTTTGAGTTGGTTTTTGAGTTCTTTTGCATGCTACAAGTAGCTGTGCTATTCAACTGATGCTATGATTCGATGATATCTTGAGTCAAATATTTTGAGCTGCAATTTAGGAGTATGTTTTTGAGTGCATTGAATTGTTGGTTTGGAGTTAGCCCCCTGCTGTTGCTATTGCTATTGTTGTTGTTGCTGTTGCTGCTGCTGCTGCACCCCGTTATGTTAGATGCGGAAACGTTAGCCTTATCACGTTACTCATCCACACATACAGCCCCGCACACACATGCACACATGTACACCCAACGGGGTGGCTTATGTTTTAGAGTTGTAGACGTCCGGAGCAAATGCTGCCGCAACTCCAAAACATCTTAGGTTAGGGTAACGAGTAGTGGGGGCATTTGAAAGTGGGCCAGTGACGTTCTGATTAGCATCATTGACGTATGAGTTATTTTTGAGATCGGCATGCATTCGCTCTATGTTCACCCTTTCCCCATTTCCACTCCATGAGTCTGAGTAACTGAGTAACTGCCTTCTATACTATTATTATGTATTATTATCGTCTGTTTGTCTACGCTCTTATTGTATATTATTGCTGTTGCTCTTGTTCCTGTTGTTGTAGTTGTTCTCGTTGCTGTTATTGTTGCTGTTGCCGTTGCTATTACTGTCGCTTATCACAGTACTTATGTCCTTATCGAAAGGGTTTTATCGCTGCACACATACTGATAAACTATTGTGAAGATAATAATAAAATGTTGTCAGAGTTTCAAAAGTTTCAACTTTTTTTCTCATATATTCATACATTGGATTTGTCCTTTGTGTGCGAATTGTGCAATTGTTTGATGTTGCTTAAGAACTTTTTCAATAATTACTATACAATACAAGTAAAGCAACAAGTTTATATGTGTGGAAAAGAGGACAGACTTTATGACAAACATTAAAGTATTTTCAGTAATAAAAATATAGGAATATATATGAAAGAACTAAACTAAATTTAGCTTAAAATATACCAAACAATAGTCATTATGATTCCAACTAAAAGTGACTCAATTTGTATATTCTTTGATATCTATCTGATGTATGCATATATATATTTATATTACAATCGGCTCTATATATATGCCAATTTGTAATACTAAAATAAACTATTGTAATAACAATATAAAAGGGTTCGGTGCTATATATCAAACACAGTACTCGATTCAAGGTGCTGACACGGGTTGTACCAATTGCATTATAGATGTCTATATAGTAATATATCTTGATTGATTTAACTACCCCAAATGAAGCTCAGTTGTTGTCTATGTTCTTGTGAAACATACAGAACAACAGCTATAAGTAAGAAATAGTTTGCTATAAGAATATGTAAGTTTTACTTTGTAATAAACTATATGGTATATCATATGGCATAAATATACAGAAGATTTGCCTATGTCATTAGTACTTGTATTGAGTACAGGGTATTGAGTGTAAACACAACAATAAAGTGCACTTTTAGATCTGCTTTTCCCTTGTGCAAGTTTATTTTATTCATTTCTTTGGCTTTGTGATGCCCTTCTGTTTGGGTTACTCCGGCTGCTCGATCGACTCGCAAATGCCTCTTCAGCCAAGTGTTGCCAAATAGAAATTGACAGTTAATATTTATAAACTGGTAGATTCCAGGGGATGGCAGTCAAACGGGACGGGGGGAACTTTGTGTGGCTGTCGACAAGGACATTATGTAAATCACACAACAGCAACGCGCTGGCGTGCCACAACCACCCACTTTTATCTGCAATGTGAAAATAATAAACAGGAAAAAGATGCTGAGCAAACGAAGGCCAAGCTGTAGATACTTTGTGGGCGTTGTTTCCTATCTATGTGGCTGCCCGGTTGATTATGCCCTAACAGCACTTTTTGTTTTTTTTTTTCTTACTTACTGTTGTTGTTGTTTTGGGTTGTGAACGCAGCTTGTTGGTAGTCAACATCAACTGTTATACTTCTAGCCCTTAACATATTAAACCGATCATTGTACTCGACAAGCGATTTAAACAAATGCAAAAACAAACAAATTCAATATTAATAATAATTCGTATTCAAGTTTGAATTTTTGGTATTTTCTAAGAAATTAAACAATTCAATGTATTATAGTAGTAGATTGACATTATTTATCGAGTGTATTTTGAAGAACAAATCTGTTATTTAATCACCTCTCACAGCTTGGCGTTAGATCCTAGTAACCGCAACCGTCAGTCAATCATCTTAGAGCAAGGACCAACACCAGCAAGCAGAAAAAGTCTCCGCTTTTAATGCAATCAAATGCTTTACACGAGGAGCATATTTAAGCAGGCAGCATCATCAACACAGGAGCTTAGAAACGCTTAACATACAAATTTAATCATGACAGGACTTCTCAGCACAAGGGTACCCAGTTAGTGCCCGACGGGATTTCACTCACTTAGTAAAAAAGAAAAAAAAAAAAAAAATCTCACCCGCGGTTATTTGAAAATGCTAAAAACAAGGAAAAATATAATATAAAGTAATAATATAAGAGGCAGTCGACTTATTGCTACACCTACACCCATATGCCACGCCTAGCGCCCTAAGGCGCACCCACGCGCCTTGTCAAATGTCACTAGCAAAAAGACGAAGCTCTTTTTTCCATTTTTTTTTTTTTTTGTTCTTAACATCTGCTCGAAATCCCCCCACACCTTACAACATTGTTCACCCCAGCAACCCCATAAACAAACTCTTCTCTAACTCCCTGTTTAAGGACCAATTCAGTATATTTACATTTATTATAGACTCCACCACAAGCGATTTCCAATATTTATAACATAATCGCTCCTTGTAATATTTTGTTGACTTTTGCTTGATGCCTGCAGACAGGAGACGTGTGAGAATTCTCATTCCGATTTTTTATTAAAATTGAGGTCAATTTTACCAATATATAGAAATAGCTTAAATTTCTATTATATTTCTTTAATCTTAACTGATTTTCAATCGTTCAAGTTATCCTTTGGGACACACATTACAATATAATTTACATTGCTTCCTTCTTATCAATCAGTTAAAGGTAGTCTCTTGCCGAATTACTGTACTTAACTAATAAGATCATTATATTATAATTTTGCTGCTTATTATAGTAGGCTTTTACCTGTTCCTAAGTTTTCCTGGTTGTTTTATATCATTTTGTAGTTTATTTGTAGTTTTGTTTGTTTGAAGTTCAGACAAATTTAATAAAAAATAAAAAAATTAAAAATTTATTTTAGATTTATTAATTTAATTATTGAATTATTGTTTATATATCAGAGTGTTTATATCAAAATGGATTTAGATAAAGTACCAGAGGTTGAAATGTACAAGGTTGCACCAAACTGCCAGAAGAATCGTCGCAGTGTACTGAAATTTGTTCCACGTATTGGGCTGCCCATTGTGGACTATGCAGAGGTTGATAGAATTGATACTTTTTATATGGAATGCCAGAAGTATCGTGATTATTATCGTGATCCCTATAATAAGATGCATAAGCCGGCGTACTTTAATACGCATCATGGCTCATGTGGTGTTAGACTAGATACTACTGTAGAAGATTTAAGACGACCAATTCGCTGGGTGGAAAAGAGAACACCACTGATCTTGGGCATCAATTATAGGCAGGATATGAACCTGGGAGTGCCCGCATCTAAGCTCCTCAATGGATTTTATAGCAAGAATTCATGCTTGCGTTATAAACGCTAAAAAATTAAATATACATATATACATAATTTATATAATATTGGAAATTTGCGTCTTATATAGCGTTCATATAAGATCTAAAAATTGAGCACGCGAGGTTTAGACGTTATATGAACGATAACTAAGTATGCAAATAAAATAAAATAGTTGTCGCGATTAACTCTTAATAAAAATGTAACAATTAAGTACAGGATAATACATATAAAGAAAATTTATTTATCGGGAGTGTACTGTACTAAGCTGATGTACTAAAATATAATCTTCTCGGTGAGCGAATTGATTAAGAGAGTTATTTGTGGCACTGAGTGTAATTAATCTGTTTGTTTTGTTCTGAATATTCAGATATCCAAGAAAATAGGCACATATACATATATACTTATATATACTTGTAAATAGTGTTGCCAGTTCTGCTCTCATCTCTTCAGTGTTCTGAATATAGCTCCAGAAATAATTATTATTTACAGAGAGCGAAAGGAATTTATAGCCCATATTTGACTTAACGAGCAAAAACACAAGCAAAGCGTCAGGAAGGAGAAGGCATGGATGAGCATATAAAGGACTTCAGTAGCTTTATGAGTATAACACATATATATACGTATACTTTACCACCCTCAAACAGTGGCTAATTGGTGTCATTAAAAGTTGAGACGAGCACTTTAAAAAAGATGCCAAAGACAAATATAAAGCATACGTCATGTAGTACTTGGAGGGTATATGCATGATATATATGGGTATATGATTGCCACGCCCATAAATACTAAAAGTAACTAAACTGCTTTACAATGTAAATGTAATCAAAGTTTGTTTTTTGTTTTGTTTTTTAACACCTTCCGCTTGATTTGTGATTATGAAAATGTTAGTAAAAATTCATTGCGCGCACCTTGAAAAGGTGCTCAGAAAATTAGCATTTAAATTACGCATCCCTCTGTCGTGTGGCAAAGTTCAATGAAGCAGCATTAATTGGAATATCCTGTCCTGGACACTCTGACGTACAGTTGCTGCCTTTGATGGCTATCCGATAATTGTTATTGATGGAGCATTATCCAATGCAGAAACTAATACTCCAGTAAACTCCTACTTCTCATTGTAAATGAGCCATAAGATTTCCTTGTAATCATTGCAAAGGCCTGTTTATGATGCCACGTCTATGGCTTGTCACCGTCTTAAGGATTTTATTTATTTAATCTGCACTTATTCTCACTTACCTTTCTCATTAATCTGGACACAAGATTTTAATTTAAAGCCCAAATCGTACACTCTATTATATAGAAAATCACATTTGCACACGATATATATATATATAAAGGATCTGTTTAGACATATGGTAATATTTCAAGTTATATTTATTATTTATAGTAATTATAATATAGTTGAATTATATTATCTATAAAGTATGTCTTATATATATATATATTTATATATATATTTGATACTTTGATTTTCCCACCAGTTGCGAATTACGTAATACAGTTTGTGTTTATTCTTTGTTTATTTATGGAACTCACTCCATTTATCAAGATAACTTTACGATTTCCTATCAGTGCTCTGTTAGCTAACTTGTTGATTCCATATACAACAACAGTACGTGGAAGGATATTCACTTACCCTATGCTATTAACTTAATAAAATCATAAGAGTATATTCATATAGGATATATAATACATAAAATTAAAAATGCAATTTGATTCACTCTACAAAAAAAAATATACATTTTAAATGTGCTCCTAACTTAAACTTTTAATTAGGGATATTAACTTTATATCAATAATATAATACATATAATATTTTTAATCAACTTTTGGTTGTTGATTTTCAACATATTTTAATTTATATCGACCCGCTTGTGGCATATTGTTGTAGGGTATTAAAAAGAGCAATGCATATTTTAATTTTTTGCCGTGTGGGTGAATTGTGGAAGTCGGCTGCCTGGCGCCGTTTTGACCAACCCGCAAAACTGACGCCCAGTATATGGAGAAGAAGAGAATTTGGTTCTAGACTCACAGCCAACCGTTAATCACTGAGCACATTCAAGCATACACAAGTACAGACACTAACAACAACAGCAAACACACACACACACACGCAAGCATAAAGATATACACACAAATCCAGCAACAATCTATTTACATTTACACCAAATGTACAAATTTAGTTATCGTTAGCTTGTACGAGCTTACAAGGGGTGTTAGGGGTAGACGTAGGAGAGCATGGGAGATGGCAGACGTCACGCAAAAAGTTGTTTGCGTTGGCGAGCGCACAAAAGTAGGCAACGTTATCTTTTCATGCGGTTGTGGGTTAGAGTAAGGGGAGATGGCGAGGGCGTGGTATATGTTTACACACATGTTGGAATGTCTATTTTGTGTGCAGGCGTATGTGTATGTGTATGTGTGTGTGTGTAGTGATGAGTTTTGTTTTTCTTGAACAAACTTTAATTGTTTTTGATTTTTGTAAGGATTCAAGTGACGCTCATTCAATGTATGCTCTGCGAGTGGTTGATGCTGTTTGATGATAAATGATAATGATGATGCTGATTGTAGGGTTTGTGTGGGACTTGTTTGCCCGTGTCTGTGTGTGTATGTGTGCGTGTCTTGTTGAAGCCTTTGAATAACAAACAACAAGAACAACAACAAGAAAAAAGACAAATCAACAAATAGCAAAAAAAATAAAATTAAATAAAAATAAAACATAAAATGAATCCGCGTACTTGCTAATTAAATGCACATTTGTCAAGCTTCGCCTACGGCAGCTAACCAAGGTCCCTAGAACATACTAAGCACTTCCCCTGCTAACATCAACTAAAAACCCTAGCAAACACACACACACACACTTAAAACAATTGGCAGGCAATTGCCCAAATGTCACGTACGATGTCTAAATGTCAAAGGGATGTGAGTTTGAGAGGAAGACAGCAAAAGAGTATGCGATACGGGCCAAGGGGTAACGCTAATTGTTGCATCTGCCTGGGGCACATGCTGCATACACACTTTTACAGTATACACTTAGGGCTTAAGAGCCCTGCATGTTGCATGCAACTCGGCAAATTCAGTCTACCTCAAACTGTGCTATTTAACTGTTTTGCTTTATTGGAGATGTGGCAATGTGAAGATATGGAAACGGAAACAGCTCCACCCACTGTTTGTGGCTCATCTGGTCTGCAAATTGAAAATTGCGTATATTTATTGCATTATTGACAAATGTAGTTAACTTTTTTTCTGTATGTCTAAATGTATATCATTGTTTCATTCCAATTCAAATAGCCGTGAAATTGCATTCGATTTTCTGTCTGACAAAGGCTCTCATTGAACATCAGAACAAATTCAAAATGTGTTAAAGAATTGCAACATCAATTGTTTTACATCTCTTTATAAAGTATACTAAATAAAGATTAAAGTAGAACTAAACTTGGAGAAGTTATTCTTGGTAATAGTGAACGGATAATCATTTTGATATTTGAGTAAAATATAGACTTCACATCAAAATGCAAAATATAGTTTTAATTACAGCTTTCACTTCACTCCTACTATATTATAATAATGATATAATATTATATAATAATAAAATTTATATAATATATTTTCTTATTCATTTATTTATTATAATGTATCTCAGAACAAATCTATAGTACATTAAATGAAAAGTAAAGCCTTCAGACAGTGTTTGATTAATTAATATTAAATACATATTCATATAATACATATTCATATAATATATATATATATATATATATATATATATATTATATTTTTATATATAATACTATTAAAATGCATTCCTATATTTATTTATAATTAACTGATTATTATATAACATAAAGATTACATTATTTTTTAATACCCTCTAAAATTTGATGCTTTTAAAAAAAGGACATCATCAAAGGGCTGAGAGTTACTGTGAATGTCTGACTTAAAACTATAGTTCTTACAACTAAATTAAATTTTTTCTCAACTAGAATATTCTTATAAAAATATCATAGGCTTCTACAATAGCAAATTGCATAGAAATGGGCATTAACGCATTTAGCTGACCATTTGTGAGTTGGCTCAATTGCTTTGGCTCAGTTATATGTAAAACTAAACCTCGTCTAAGTGGATTGGGAACGTGGTGCAGTGTTACGTTTGGGAGTAGGATGGATGAACGTAATCGTTAAATTTAATTAGGCATCAAATGACCAAAGAGCCGAGCTAAATCAAAAGCCAAATGGCCTGTAAGCGAGCCAAAGCACTCCAACCAACCCATTCCAAAGATGTAATACTCTAACCCCAAACCAATCGGAACACTTTAAAACACAATTAAGAGTCAAAACGTCAGCATTGAAGCTGTTGGCGCTACCAGTAAATGGTAGATTGTAAATGGACGCCAGTGGATAACCCTCGGTGGACTTAATTTGCAAGTCAACAGTAGCAGTGATGACGCCAAGAAGGCGGTCGTGGTGTTACAAGGACAAGCGTGTTAGGGAAATATGAGCCGGAAGTCAAAAAAAAAAAAAAAAGTGAATACCAACCGATGATAATATGAGACACTTTTCATAACATTTAACAATGTCATAATGAGATGAGCTAGAATTTAACCCTTGGCATATTAATAGGATATAACGGATTTGCATTTTTTAAGGATACTCATACAAAAGATAATCACATGAGCCACACTCACTGTGGCTTTACGAATTGTTAATGGACACCAGTGTTGTATAACAAATGACTCATAGACTCAATGGGCGTTAGATAAATGTATATTATAAGTGCATTAGTGTAAATTTGATTACCGCAAAATATGATGAAAATGCTTTGAGAATAAAACTACAAAAAAAACATCAACTAAATTTACTAACAGAAAGATATACAGAGAGTGATACAGGAGTAAGTTCATAAGGATACTCTTTGCAAGATATAAAATGTACTTACTTATATAATTACTGAACTGAAATTAGTTTAGCACCATGCTTAGATCTTATAATTAGGAAAACAAGAGCTACTAGTTGACCAAAGAGACCTCACAGCTGGATGTAGTAGAGCATAAGGATATGAGCTGCTTCCTGCTTGCCGGCGAATTCAATTCATTTGCGAAAATTAAATTGAACAACACAAGTTGCCATTACATACGATTTTTATGAGCTTTCAAACCAAACACGTTCTAATGCTTTACTCAAAATCAAACAGACTAAAGATACCCTTTAATTGGGTGTGAAGTAAATAAATTATATAATGCCCTATATTTTTGATACTATCGAACTCAAAGCAATAGATAATCCTTTCATTCTGCTTATTAATATCCTTTTCAAAGTTGACTCTAGTTTATGCAGATAAATTGTATTATACCCTATAAATGTTTATGTTTACAGGATATATATATATATATAATATATATAAAAGCCAACTGTTTGATTTTTTGCTTATCTTATCGCACCGTCACATACAACACAAACAATTTCTAATCTTAGCCCGCACACCACACATACACGCACACCTTATGCATTTGCACCTTTTTAGCCAAACGACAATAAAAATAAAAATAAAAATCCAACTTAAATAATACAAGTATGTAAACAACATGAATAAACGGGTTACATTCACCTCTTACCCCAAATGCGGGCCAATTTCAATTAAATTAAAAAAATAAAATAAAGAGAAGAGCAAAAAAGAAGAAAGCGAAAAACAAAAAAATAACATACCCCAAGTATTACATTACAGTCCAAAGTCAATTCAATCTACGGGTATTCGAAAGTGCTCAAACTGTTGAATGAATATCTAGCTGAATTGTTAGTAGGCTGTGAATAGTCTGAATATTCCAATTGGGGTGCTTTTGGTTCAATTGAATAAATTCTTTGAGCCAAACACAGCGAGACCTATAAATATTGCATAAAAAACAGCTCTAACAGGAATAGAATATATCTTTGAATTCTGTTTAAAAAAAATAACTATAGAATACTATATATAGACTAGGCTGCTTGAAAATAAATAAAATACATACATTAATATTATATATTAATATATATATATTTTTATTTTAAAAGAAAATAACCAAAACAAGTAATAATCAGACTCACTCACGTCATAAGACATATTATAAAATCAGATTTAATTATATACGTATTACAATTTCAAATTGTATAACAAGTAAAACTTTTTTTTACAGTATGTTTCATATTGTTATTTAATAAAGTGCATTTTGAATGATTTATTATTTAATTCGATTCGTTTGAAATAGTGTAAATCGTTTCATTTGAATCTTTTAACTTTACTTAATTCTTTTCACTGTGTCATGTTCTGTAATGAGTATGCAATTTATGCAAAAAATTTTGTTTATACTTAAGATATTATATATTATATATAACTATATATATATATATATATATATATATAACTATATACAAATGATTCATTATATGTTCAATCTCTCAATCTAGTTAAAACCTTATTTTCTTTATCAGATTTACGTTGAAGTCTCCAGCACAAAAGAAATTGTTATCCTTTCCCATTCATAGTTGATTCTGAATGATGTGATTCAAGTAAGAAAAGGCTTCGAGTCTGAAATTTATCGCAATTTTAACTGGAAATATTTAAAAATAGCTTCAATATCGATTGCGAAAATCCTTTTGGTATTCAGTTGAATTTTAAGCCTTTCATTCATTTCGATGCATAAATATAACTTCATAATGAATTATATGATTGTATATAATTTGAACTTAACTTAACTTAAAATACTTAAACAACTAAATTAACAAAGAGAATCAAAAATTGTTAATTTAATGATAAATACAGGATACTTTGAACCATTTTTTTAAGATTAATAAATCTATTTTCAATCTACAAATATTGATTTAAAGAATTCTCAGCAAAAGGTTCGTTTTCAATATTATGTGTTTACTTTGGCACTTAAAATGAAATTTCGCTAGGCTGTTGACGTTTAAAAATGAATGAAAAGGATTCGGCTGGGTGACAAGGCAAGCTAATAACAGGATTAACACAATAGAGCCAAATTGAATTTGATGCCAGTACTAGAGTATAAGGAATCTATGCTTAAAGTCACATAGGTCTAGAGCCAGTGAAAAAACTCAAAAAGTGGACTCCAAGCAAAGAGACTGGAGACTATACAGCAACCAACAAAAAGCAAGGAGTAAAGAGCAGAGAGTAGCTAGCATTGGCAACGTCGATGAGCAAACACAAAGTCCCAAACGTAATTTTCACAAATTCATTGAACTGCGTGAGTGTGAAAAATAACAATTTAGATAAACATTGCGACGGCGTCGCGGCGACCTCCATGGGTGTCGTGGTGTGTCGCTAGAGCTCTATGCGTCCTGTTCTCTATACCACATATACACATCTATACTAATATATATATATATATATATATATATATATATATGTACACACTCACTCACTCATAGACGGTGTGTGTATGTGGATTTTGCGTAGACATGGGCGGCAGCGCGTCGACCGTTGACACAGAAATCATATTAATATAAATTAACGATGTGGAAAATTTAGTTTAGTAGTGAAAATGGCGCTCAAAGAGAAAACCCACCAAAGTCCACAGGAGCTGGTACAGAAGTCAACTTGTGGCTCACGTCGCCAACTCATCAGTCAAATGCCACAGCGCAACAAATCCCACAACCAGAATTCACATTCACAATTCAATGTTCACAATACTACAGTAAAAAGAGAAGGAGACATAGAGTGAGGGAGAGTAAGTAAGAAATTGTTTTATTGTTGTTTTTGGGTATGCATATAATAATCCTTAATTTGGATTCGCTTTTGGCATCCATTGCATCAATCTCCATCTCCTGACTAGCACTACATAATTTTTTCAATTAATTGATGCTCCGAATGCATTTTATGATGATGCGATACGATGTCACGAGATTCTTCTTCATTGTCTCTATAATAGCACTCAGCACTAGCTAATGACTCCCGCACAGACATAATCTTAATCCGATTATCCTGCACATCCTCTGCATCACGTGTGCGTGTGTGTGTGTGTGTTTGATGAGCAAGCGATGAAGTTTCCAATCAGTTCGACTGCTTCAAAATATTGTTCACGATAAATTGATTAAGCAAAGTTTTTTCACTTATTTTTTATTTCCCTTATATCTTTTATTTTTTGTGGAATTACTATGGGCATAGGAGGAGGATATAAGTAACATCCAGAGTCCTTTTTTATAGCTATGAAAAACAAAATATTCGTTTTGTTGAGTTGAGCCACAATCAATTCTGATATGGTAATTCTATTATATCCCACTTCAAAATCGAGAAAGCAAACAGCGGATTAGCAGTAAGAGTAAAGGAATAGGTATAAATACAAAAAAATGAATAGTTAGTAATTTTAAATTACTTTCAGTTTAAAATATAGCATGTTAATATTGATATACTGATTTTTAAATTGTCTAAGAGTTTATTCAATTCTACTCTTTGGTTTCATTCTATTTGCTCTTCCATATATTATTTAATTCGGTTTGCATCTATATAGATTAAACTCATCATCTTTTGACACATTTAAACAATATTTTATGAAACTTTTCCTCTTGAGAAGCTAATTAAAGTTAATTTAAAATAAAATTAGTTTAAAAGAAAAATTAAACATTTGAGCAGATTAGAGCACAAAGGGTGCTATCCGAGGTTTATCAACCTAGAAGAACAGAAGAATTGTATTCGAAATAAAAACAAGTTTACTAAGAAAACGAAAATAAAAGTTCTAAAACTATTTCCGAAACTTTAATGTCTACATAAAGTATAAAATACATACTTTAAGTATATTATTATACTTTTTTATGTATATTATTATACTTATTATTCTTTCAATTCAATAATTTGGTTTTTAATAAACCAGAAAACGTGTGATATTAATAGAGTATTGTCTTTTCAATTAGAAAATAGATAAAGTAAACGATTACAACTTATATATAATACAAAACTAATTACTTGAGCTTAAAATCAGATTTGATAAAAATTAGATTTTTTTTGTTGAAAACCCTTTTAATTTATTACGGATAAATGATAGTGTTCTTGGTTTATCAACCTAGAAGAACAGAAGAATTGTATTCAAAATAAAAATATGTTTACTAAGAAAACGAAAAACTAATTTAAAAACTTTTCCCGAAACTTTAATCTCTACATAAAGTATAAAATACATACTTTAAGTATATTATTATACTTTTTTATGTATATTATTATACTTATTATTCTTTCAATTCATGTATTGTCTTTTCAATTAGAAAATAGATAAATTAAACGATTACAACTTATATATAATACAAAACTAACTACTTGAGCTTAAAATCAGATTTGGTAAAAGTTAGATTTTTTTTTGTTGAAAACCCTTTTAATTTATTAGTGATAAATGATAATGTTCTGTATAAGTTTTATTGTTAGTAAATAATAAAATATTGTTTTTTAACAATTGTCATAAAAACCTGCAACAAAAGCAGAGAAAAGCAGCCGACGCACAGGGTTTATAAACATTTAGAAAAGGTTTTCATTATTTTTTTTAATTAATTTTCAAATTTTAGTACACAATTCGGGTACAGTGGCCTGTGCGATATGATATGATGGTGGATAGTCCTAGGCCAGCACTAGCAAAAGGTTTCGAAATAGCTGCAAGGCTACTTGTCATAAGTGCCAAATGCTGGCCAGGACTGGCTGCTAGGTATTGTTGTTGTGTTGCCATTGTGCAGGAGGTTGGGATACAAGTAGATGGATATGGTTGGATGCAACGTGATAATAACGATAACTTTGCAAGGAGTATTAAACTATGAAGAGGCTGGGGAAAAGATTGGTATTCGAGGGTGATGGGATAAGAGCATTAACTATTTGCGTCCTTTGTAGAACTCGCGGATAAGCTGACGCAGATAGCGTAATTCACGGCGTCGATCGTTAAGAGTCGAGCGAAGGGACTCATTCTTTTGTACTAGTTCCTGTTCCTCGCTAAGCACGACCTCCATTTCAACTTTCTTCTTTTGGCGGTATCGTGTAGCGGCATTTTTGTTCTGCTCTTTTTTTCTAATCTTACGATCCTCCACACCGCTGCCGTAAGTGCGAGTGCGTTTCTTTGGGCTGCTTGATGATGTGGACAGCTCCTCGCCAATGGTATTTATCGGTGACGCACTGCCGCTGTCTGGAAGCCATTCCTCGTCCGCATCTGCAATGCTGCTATCAATGCCGCTCACATCGCTAGAACTGGTACTGCTGCCTAACGATGATGATGCCTGGGATTCGCAATCATCATTATATTGCTGCCAATTGGTGGGCAGCTGCAGTTCCTGTGCTCGCATGTTTACAATATCATCAACCAGCTGAATTTCACGAGCGATCTCACTGCCCGCCGCCCAGTTGTTGAAACTGTAGGTATTTCCAGCTGTTGATATGGCCGTAGCATCTCCGGCATATAGCTGTTGTAAATTAAAGATTGAATTTATATACTGTAATGTGTAGGATATCCTTTTTGGTATGCTTACCAGCTTTTGTTCTTCTTTAACCGGCTCCTGCTGCTGCTGCTGATAGGCTTCAAATTGCGGCGGCGACTGTGGCGGTGTCAGCTGTTGAAATATTAAATATGAGTCACCCTGTTGGAAATCAGTTCCAGGTGCTGCAGCCATTTGTACTTTCGTTACCGGCTGCATAGCCTGAGACTCCACATTAATATGTTGGGGAAAGTTCGATGTTGTATACTCCACATATTGCGGCACTTTTTGTTCTAGAAGGCACTCTGTAAAAGAATGGACGAAGATATTAATTAGAAATTTAATCAACTAGGAAAATTCTAATTTAATTTTTTATTAAAATATAATTTTTCATATAATTTCTTTCGTTTCATATTCAAGAGAATTATTTTAAGAACTTTATCTAAAACTAAAGAACTTACTTTCTATAAACACAACTTACAACTGCTTAACCTAGTCTTTACACCAACTGCTAATTACCTTAAGATACTTAGCTAAACAGAGAACTTATAAAATTATAGAAAACATTTGCCACCTGGTAGGGTGTGGATCTGGCAATTGCAATCCATTTACATGTGCTGTACATGGGTTAGAAAGGGGGTTTTCATTGAGGAAATTTGCTTTTGTTCTAAAGGTTTGTGTAAAAGTTTAATGTAGCTATTGAATGGCTGTACCAACACAGAAATTACGCCGTTATATTAGAAGTGTGTAGTTGTTGTTATTGTTGGTTTTGCTCAATTTACAAACTATATAAACTGATTTTCATTGAAGTGAAGGACGCCTGGGCGGACGAAAGGCAATCGGAACAGCAAATAGTAAACATTTGCATATTGATTGTGGCATATTTCCATTTTGTCTTAATTCTTTTATTGATTCTTACTTCAAGAGAGACAACAAGACAAATAATGAAATATATATATATTTTGTTCCTTTTTTTTTCTTTTTTATTTTATTGTTGCCATCGAGTTGATTATTTGTCGCCAAGTTTCTATTCAATTGAAAACGAAAACGCGCGCAAACCTCAGGCGGTCATCGAGGGTTATCAGTGCGCTGCTTTAACTGCTACCAGACCCCACCCCTCGCTCAGTTGCTATCACCCCTGCAGTCAGTCTACATCTCACAGTTAGCAGTTATCAAGAATTGCAATTCAACAAATCCATGCAGATAGACACTTCTAATAACCTTCGTCTGCACACCTGTTAGAGCTGAACCAACTAACAGTTTCGTCTACTTGGGTTTAAATCTGGTATATATACATATGGTATAAACCATATAGCATAGGTTTATACACATATTCATATATTAGCATAACGGGTTCCATTGACTACTTCAATAGAACAACTCGTAATGCATTGTTAATTCATTTACATAAATATCACAACTTGAAATCTCGTCTCGAAATTTAAATAGTTCAACAGAAAGGTTGCCCCCACACCTCTTTTTTAAATATTTCTACTATATACATATTTTTATATTATAATTTATTAAATTTTTAAATAACTATATATATGTAGATATGTAGGAATCGAAAAATTCTTTCAATAATTTGTTGTGATCATTTTAGAATGAAAAATTTCGCGAAAGAATCGAACCTTCTCAAGTTAAAAAATCTCAACAATTTATTTAGTATTATATATTTAATATTATTGTATAGATTTATTAATTTAACAGACTTAAGTAAATTTAGATAATACATAATATTTTATTAATAAATAGCCAATTACCGCACTTTATACAAAGCTTCTTCCAGCCAGACTATAGATTTTGTTAAAGCAAAGGCATTTACTGATCGAACTTAATTTAAACAATTATTTTATATGCTTTTAATATTGTAAGTAAATTTTAATAGAGGTGTTAAACTAAGTTTAGAGTATATACTAGTGTTTGAGAGTTACTAATGTATTCATAGTACAGCCACTATTTATATTTACATTTTTAATACAAATAGAAAAAGGGGAAATGCTGAGATTTTTTCACTTCCTCCTATACAGAAAGTAAGTTTTCTCCTATTACTTTACTTTATCCGATTACTTTTTCTGTAGTTAATAACATGTCTTAATAATTAAAGATACATTGTAAAAGTCAATAAGATATTATAAGCAATGATATTATTATTTATTTATTTGTGTTATGAAATAGAAAACCCGATCGGATAATATATTTACTTATCAACAAGGAAAAGAGAAAAAGAGTAAGAATAATTGTGTAAATATTTATAAACTATATAATACGGCGTCTACAATGTCAATTGCAATTCCGTCCCGTTCTATTGGCATCATTAGCAAACGCTTTCGCATTCGCATTCGTAACTCGCATTCACATATATCATGTTTGAACTATAAAGTAATCTTTGAATTATATGTTCTGACCGTCCCGTTTAAGTTTAAGTATCATTGCAACAAATATCAGTTGCTGCGTAGTTTACAGATGAAATGTAGGACAATCTGTCAATTGCTTTTAGATACAGATATAAGTATATATAAAACTATATATATCAGATAGACTATGTGGCTTTCATTGAGCTTTTCTATGCGGCTAACATATGACTTCCTATAAAAACATACATTACCTTCAAAATTCATAAGAAAATACTTCTTACAGTGCAATACTATTAAACTGAACCAAAGGTAAACAGATTTAATTTAGTTAATTTTGGGAAATTTCCTTATAGCAGACATATATTCAGTTTCTTTTTTTCAAACATGATATATGTAATTAGTTAAAATCTCTAAAGTTTTTCTAATGATGCCAATCAGTTTTTGTTATTATTGTAGGGTATTATATAGTTTATAAATATTTACACAATTATTCTTACTCTTTTTCTCTTTTCCTTGTTGATAAGTAAATATATTATCCGATCGGGTTTTCTATTTCATAACACAAATAAATAAATAATAATATCATTGCTTATAATATCTTATTGACTTTTACAATGTATCTTTAATTATTAAGACATGTTATTAACTACAGAAAAAGTAATCGGATAAAGTAAAGTAATAGGAGAAAACTTACTTTCTGTATAGGAGGAAGTGAAAAAATCTCAGCATTTCCCCTTTTTCTATTTGTATTAAAAATGTAAATATAAATAGTGGCTGTACTATGAATACATTAGTAACTCTCAAACACTAGTATATACTCTAAACTTAGTTTAACACCTCTATTAAAATTTACTTACAATATTAAAAGCATATAAAATAATTGTTTAAATTAAGTTCGATCAGTAAATGCCTTTGCTTTAACAAAATCTATAGTCTGGCTGGAAGAAGCTTTGTATAAAGTGCGGTAATTGGCTATTTATTAATAAAATATTATGTATTATCTAAATTTACTTAAGTCTGTTAAATTAATAAATCTATACAATAATATTAAATATATAATACTAAATAAATTGTTGAGATTTTTTAACTTGAGAAGGTTCGATTCTTTCGCGAAATTTTTCATTCTAAAATGATCACAACAAATTATTGAAAGAATTTTTCGATTCCTACATATCTACATATATATAGTTATTTAAAAATTTAATAAATTATAATATAAAAATATGTATATAGTAGAAATATTTAAAAAAGAGGTGTGGGGGCAACCTTTCTGTTGAACTATTTAAATTTCGAGACGAGATTTCAAGTTGTGATATTTATGTAAATGAATTAACAATGCATTACGAGTTGTTCTATTGAAGTAGTCAATGGAACCCGTTATGCTAATATATGAATATGTGTATAAACCTATGCTATATGGTTTATACCATATGTATATATACCAGATTTAAACCCAAGTAGACGAAACTGTTAGTTGGTTCAGCTCTAACAGGTGTGCAGACGAAGGTTATTAGAAGTGTCTATCTGCATGGATTTGTTGAATTGCAATTCTTGATAACTGCTAACTGTGAGATGTAGACTGACTGCAGGGGTGATAGCAACTGAGCGAGGGGTGGGGTCTGGTAGCAGTTAAAGCAGCGCACTGATAACCCTCGATGACCGCCTGAGGTTTGCGCGCGTTTTCGTTTTCAATTGAATAGAAACTTGGCGACAAATAATCAACTCGATGGCAACAATAAAATAAAAAAGAAAAAAAAAGGAACAAAATATATATATATTTCATTATTTGTCTTGTTGTCTCTCTTGAAGTAAGAATCAATAAAAGAATTAAGACAAAATGGAAATATGCCACAATCAATATGCAAATGTTTACTATTTGCTGTTCCGATTGCCTTTCGTCCGCCCAGGCGTCCTTCACTTCAATGAAAATCAGTTTATATAGTTTGTAAATTGAGCAAAACCAACAATAACAACAACTACACACTTCTAATATAACGGCGTAATTTCTGTGTTGGTACAGCCATTCAATAGCTACATTAAACTTTTACACAAACCTTTAGAACAAAAGCAAATTTCCTCAATGAAAACCCCCTTTCTAACCCATGTACAGCACATGTAAATGGACTGCAATTGCCAGATCCACACCCTACCAGGTGGCAAATGTTTTCTATAATTTTATAAGTTCTCTGTTTAGCTAAGTATCTTAAGGTAATTAGCAGTTGGTTTAAAGACTAGGTTAAGCAGTTGTAAGTTGTGTTTATAGAAAGTAAGTTCTTTAGTTTTAGATAAAGTTCTTAAAAGAATTCTCTTGAATATGAAACGAATGAAATTATATGAAAAATTATATTTTAATAAAAAATTAAATTGGAATTTTCCTAGTTGATTAAATTTCTAATTAATATCTTCGTCCATTCTTTTACAGAGTGCCTTCTAGAACAAAAAGTGCCGCAATATGTGGAGTATACAACATCGAACTTTCCCCAACATATTAATGTGGAGTCTCAGGCTATGCAGCCGGTAACGAAAGTACAAATGGCTGCAGCACCTGGAACTGATTTCCAACAGGGTGACTCATATTTAATATTTCAACAGCTGACACCGCCACAGTCGCCGCCGCAATTTGAAGCCTATCAGCAGCAGCAGCAGGAGCCGGTTAAAGAAGAACAAAAACTGGTAAGCATACCAAAAAGGATATCCTACACATTACAGTATATAAATTCAATCTTTAATTTACAACAGCTATATGCCGGAGATGCTACGGCCATATCAACAGCTGGAAATACCTACAGTTTCAACAACTGGGCGGCGGGCAGTGAGATCGCTCGTGAAATTCAGCTGGTTGATGATATTGTAAACATGCGAGCACAGGAACTGCAGCTGCCCACCAATTGGCAGCAATATAATGATGATTGCGAATCCCAGGCATCATCATCGTTAGGCAGCAGTACCAGTTCTAGCGATGTGAGCGGCATTGATAGCAGCATTGCAGATGCGGACGAGGAATGGCTTCCAGACAGCGGCAGTGCGTCACCGATAAATACCATTGGCGAGGAGCTGTCCACATCATCAAGCAGCCCAAAGAAACGCACTCGCACTTACGGCAGCGGTGTGGAGGATCGTAAGATTAGAAAAAAAGAGCAGAACAAAAATGCCGCTACACGATACCGCCAAAAGAAGAAAGTTGAAATGGAGGTCGTGCTTAGCGAGGAACAGGAACTAGTACAAAAGAATGAGTCCCTTCGCTCGACTCTTAACGATCGACGCCGTGAATTACGCTATCTGCGTCAGCTTATCCGCGAGTTCTACAAAGGACGCAAATAGTTAATGCTCTTATCCCATCACCCTCGAATACCAATCTTTTCCCCAGCCTCTTCATAGTTTAATACTCCTTGCAAAGTTATCGTTATTATCACGTTGCATCCAACCATATCCATCTACTTGTATCCCAACCTCCTGCACAATGGCAACACAACAACAATACCTAGCAGCCAGTCCTGGCCAGCATTTGGCACTTATGACAAGTAGCCTTGCAGCTATTTCGAAACCTTTTGCTAGTGCTGGCCTAGGACTATCCACCATCATATCATATCGCACAGGCCACTGTACCCGAATTGTGTACTAAAATTTGAAAATTAATTAAAAAAAATAATGAAAACCTTTTCTAAATGTTTATAAACCCTGTGCGTCGGCTGCTTTTCTCTGCTTTTGTTGCAGGTTTTTATGACAATTGTTAAAAAACAATATTTTATTATTTACTAACAATAAAACTTATACAGAACATTATCATTTATCACTAATAAATTAAAAGGGTTTTCAACAAAAAAAAATCTAACTTTTACCAAATCTGATTTTAAGCTCAAGTAGTTAGTTTTGTATTATATATAAGTTGTAATCGTTTAATTTATCTATTTTCTAATTGAAAAGACAATACATGAATTGAAAGAATAATAAGTATAATAATATACATAAAAAAGTATAATAATATACTTAAAGTATGTATTTTATACTTTATGTAGACATTAAAGTTTCGGGAATAGTTTTAGAACTTTTATTTTCGTTTTCTTAGTAAACATATTTTTATTTCGAATACAATTCTTCTGTTCTTCTAGGTTGATAAACCTCGGATAGCACCCTTTGTAGTCTAATCTGCTCAATTATTTAATTTATCTTTTAAACTAATTTTATTTTAAATGAACTTTAATTAGCTTGTCAAGAGGAAAAGTTTCATAAAATATTGTTTAAATGTGTCAAAAGATGATGAGTTTAATCTATATAGATGCAAACCGAATTAAATAATATATGGAAGAGCAAATAGAATGAAACCAAAGAGTAGAATTGAATAAACTCTTAGACAATTTAAAAATCAGTATATCAATATTAACATGCTATATTTTAAACTGAAAGTAATTTAAAATTACTAACTATTCATTTTTTTGTATTTATACCTATTCCTTTACTCTTACTGCTAATCCGCTGTTTGCTTTCTCGATTTTGAAGTGGGATATAATAGAATTACCATATCAGAATTGATTGTGGCTCAACTCAACAAAACGAATATTTTGTTTTTCATAGCTATAAAAAAGGACTCTGGATGTTACTTATATCCTCCTCCTATGCCCATAGTAATTCCACAAAAAATAAAAGATATAAGGGAAATAAAAAATAAGTGAAAAAACTTTGCTTAATCAATTTATCGTGAACAATATTTTGAAGCAGTCGAACTGATTGGAAACTTCATCGCTTGCTCATCAAACACACACACACACACGCACACGTGATGCAGAGGATGTGCAGGATAATCGGATTAAGATTATGTCTGTGCGGGAGTCATTAGCTAGTGCTGAGTGCTATTATAGAGACAATGAAGAAGAATCTCGTGACGTCGTATCGCATCATCATAAAATGCATTCGGAGCATCAATTAATTGAAAAAATTATGTAGTGCTAGTCAGGAGATGGAGATTGATGCAATGGATGCCAAAAGCGAATCCAAATTAAGGATTATTATATGCATACCCAAAAACAACAATAAAACAATTTCTTACTTACTCTCCCTCACTCTATGTCTCCTTCTCTTTTTACTGTAGTATTGTGAACATTGAATTGTGAATGTGAATTCTGGTTGTGGGATTTGTTGCGCTGTGGCATTTGACTGATGAGTTGGCGACGTGAGCCACAAGTTGACTTCTGTACCAGCTCCTGTGGACTTTGGTGGGTTTTCTCTTTGAGCGCCATTTTCACTACTAAACTAAATTTTCCACATCGTTAATTTATATTAATATGATTTCTGTGTCAACGGTCGACGCGCTGCCGCCCATGTCTACGCAAAATCCACATACACACACCGTCTATGAGTGAGTGAGTGTGTACATATATTTATATATATATATATATATATATATATATATATTAGTATAGATGTGTATATGTGGTATAGAGAACAGGACGCATAGAGCTCTAGCGACACACCACGACACCCATGGAGGTCGCCGCGACGCCGTCGCAATGTTTATCTAAATTGTTATTTTTCACACTCACGCAGTTCAATGAATTTGTGAAAATTACGTTTGGGACTTTGTGTTTGCTCATCGACGTTGCCAATGCTAGCTACTCTCTGCTCTTTACTCCTTGCTTTTTGTTGGTTGCTGTATAGTCTCCAGTCTCTTTGCTTGGAGTCCACTTTTTGAGTTTTTTCACTGGCTCTAGACCTATGTGACTTTAAGCATAGATTCCTTATACTCTAGTACTGGCATCAAATTCAATTTGGCTCTATTGTGTTAATCCTGTTATTAGCTTGCCTTGTCACCCAGCCGAATCCTTTTCATTCATTTTTAAACGTCAACAGCCTAGCGAAATTTCATTTTAAGTGCCAAAGTAAACACATAATATTGAAAACGAACCTTTTGCTGAGAATTCTTTAAATCAATATTAGTAGATTGAAAATAGATTTATTAATCTTAAAAAAATGGTTCAAAGTATCCTGTATTTATCATTAAATTAACAATTTTTGATTCTCTTTGTTAATTTAGTTGTTTAAGTATTTTAAGTTAAGTTAAGTTCAAATTATATACAATCATATAATTCATTATGAAGTTATATTTATGCATCGAAATGAATGAAAGGCTTAAAATTCAACTGAATACCAAAAGGATTTTCGCAATCGATATTGAAGCTATTTTTAAATATTTCCAGTTAAAATTGCGATAAATTTCAGACTCGAAGCCTTTTCTTACTTGAATCACATCATTCAGAATCAACTATGAATGGGAAAGGATAACAAGTTCTTTTGTGCTGGAGACTTCAACGTAAATCTGATAAAGAAAATAAGGTTTTAACTAGATTGAGAGATTGAACATATAATGAATCATTTGTATATAGTTATATATATATATATATAGTTATATATAATATATAATATCTTAAGTATAAACAAAATTTTTTGCATAAATTGCATACTCATTACAGAACATGACACAGTGAAAAGAATTAAGTAAAGTTAAAAGATTCAAATGAAACGATTTACACTATTTCAAACGAATCGAATTGAATAATAATTCATTCAAAATGCACTTTATTAAATAACAATATGAAACATACTGTAAAAAAAAGTTTTACTTATTATACAATTTGAAATTGTAATACGTATATAATTAAATCTGATTTTATAATATGTCTTATGACGTGAGTGAGTCTGATTATTACTTGTTTTGGTTATTTTCTTTTAAAATAAAAATATATATATATTAATATATAATATTAATGTATGTATTTTATTTATTTTCAAGCAGCCTAGTCTATATATAGTATTCTATAGTTATTTTTTTTAAACAGAATTCAAAGATATATTCTATTCCTGTTAGAGCTGTTTTTTATGCAATATTTATAGGTCTCGCTGTGTTTGGCTCAAAGAATTTATTCAATTGAACCAAAAGCACCCCAATTGGAATATTCAGACTATTCACAGCCTACTAACAATTCAGCTAGATATTCATTCAACAGTTTGAGCACTTTCGAATACCCGTAGATTGAATTGACTTTGGACTGTAATGTAATACTTGGGGTATGTTATTTTTTTGTTTTTCGCTTTCTTCTTTTTTGCTCTTCTCTTTATTTTATTTTTTTAATTTAATTGAAATTGGCCCGCATTTGGGGTAAGAGGTGAATGTAACCCGTTTATTCATGTTGTTTACATACTTGTATTATTTAAGTTGGATTTTTATTTTTATTTTTATTGTCGTTTGGCTAAAAAGGTGCAAATGCATAAGGTGTGCGTGTATGTGTGGTGTGCGGGCTAAGATTAGAAATTGTTTGTGTTGTATGTGACGGTGCGATAAGATAAGCAAAAAATCAAACAGTTGGCTTTTATATATATTATATATATATATATATCCTGTAAACATAAACATTTATAGGGTATAATACAATTTATCTGCATAAACTAGAGTCAACTTTGAAAAGGATATTAATAAGCAGAATGAAAGGATTATCTATTGCTTTGAGTTCGATAGTATCAAAAATATAGGGCATTATACTTTTATATTTACTTCACACCCAATTAAAGGGTATCTTTAGTCTGTTTGATTTTGAGTATAGCATTAGAACGTGTTTGGTTTGAAAGCTCATAAAAATCGTATGTAATGGCAACTTGTGTTGTTCAATTTAATTTTCGCAAATGAATTGAATTCGCCGGCAAGCAGGAAGCAGCTCATATCCTTATGCTCTACTACATCCAGCTGTGAGGTCTCTTTGGTCAACTAGTAGCTCTTGTTTTCCTAATTATAAGATCTAAGCATGGTGCTAAACTAATTTCAGTTCAGTAATTATATAAGTAAGTACATTTTATATCTTGCAAAGAGTATCCTTATGAACTTACTCCTGTATCACTCTCTGTATATCTTTCTGTTAGTAAATTTAGTTGATGTTTTTTTTGTAGTTTTATTCTCAAAGCATTTTCATCATATTTTGCGGTAATCAAATTTACACTAATGCACTTATAATATACATTTATCTAACGCCCATTGAGTCTATGAGTCATTTGTTATACAACACTGGTGTCCATTAACAATTCGTAAAGCCACAGTGAGTGTGGCTCATGTGATTATCTTTTGTATGAGTATCCTTAAAAAATGCAAATCCGTTATATCCTATTAATATGCCAAGGGTTAAATTCTAGCTCATCTCATTATGACATTGTTAAATGTTATGAAAAGTGTCTCATATTATCATCGGTTGGTATTCACTTTTTTTTTTTTTTTTGACTTCCGGCTCATATTTCCCTAACACGCTTGTCCTTGTAACACCACGACCGCCTTCTTGGCGTCATCACTGCTACTGTTGACTTGCAAATTAAGTCCACCGAGGGTTATCCACTGGCGTCCATTTACAATCTACCATTTACTGGTAGCGCCAACAGCTTCAATGCTGACGTTTTGACTCTTAATTGTGTTTTAAAGTGTTCCGATTGGTTTGGGGTTAGAGTATTACATCTTTGGAATGGGTTGGTTCGACTGCTTTGGCTCGCTTACAGGCCATTTGGCTTTTGATTTAGCTCGGCTCTTTGGTCATTTGATGCCTAATTAAATTTAACGATTACGTTCATCCATCCTACTCCCAAACGTAACACTGCACCACGTTCCCAATCCACTTAGACGAGGTTTAGTTTTACATATAACTGAGTCAAAGCAATTGAGCCAACTCACAAATGGTCAGCTAAATGCGTTAATGCCCATTTCTATGCAATTTGCTATTGTAGAAGCCTATGATATTTTTATAAGAATATTCTAGTTGAGAAAACATTTAGTTTAGTTGTAAGAACTATAGTTTTAAGTCAGAGAGTCACAGTAACTCTCAGCCCTTTGATGATGTCCTTTTTTTAAAAGCATCAAATTTTAGAGGGTATTAGAAATAATGTAATCTTTATGTTACATATGATGCATTTCAAATATGAATAAATATAGAAATGCATTTTAATAGTATTATATATAAAAGTATAAAAAAAAAATATATATATATATATTATATGAATATGTATTTAATATTAATTAATCAAAGACTGTCTGAAGGCTTTACTTTTCATTTAATGTACTATAGATTTGTTCTGAGATACATTATAATAAATAAATGAATAAGAAAATATATTATATAAATTTTATTATTATATAATATTATATCATTATTATAATATAGTAGGAGTGAAGTGAAAGCTGTAATTAAAACTATATTTTGCATTTTGATGTGAAGTCTATATTTTACTCAAATATCAAAATGATTATCCGTTCACTATTACCAAGAATAACTTCTCCAAGTTTAGTTCTACTTTAATCTTTATTTAGTATACTTTATAAAGAGATGTAAAACAATTGATGTTGCAATTCTTTAACACATTTTGAATTTGTTCTGATGTTCAATGAGAGCCTTTGTCAGACAGAAAATCGAATGCAATTTCACGGCTATTTGAATTGGAATGAAACAATGATATACATTTAGACATACAGAAAAAAAGTTAACTACATTTGTCAATAATGCAATAAATAAACGCAATTTTCAATTTGCAGACCAGATGAGCCACAAACAGTGGGTGGAGCTGTTTCCGTTTCCATATCTTCACATTGCCACATCTCCAATAAAGCAAAACAGTTAAATAGCACAGTTTGAGGTAGACTGAATTTGCCGAGTTGCATGCAACATGCAGGGCTCTTAAGCCCTAAGTGTATACTGTAAAAGTGTGTATGCAGCATGTGCCCCAGGCAGATGCAACAATTAGCGTTACCCCTTGGCCCGTATCGCATACTCTTTTGCTGTCTTCCTCTCAAACTCACATCCCTTTGACATTTAGACATCGTACGTGACATTTGGGCAATTGCCTGCCAATTGTTTTAAGTGTGTGTGTGTGTGTGTTTGTTAGGGTTTTTAGTTGATGTTAGCAGGGGAAGTGCTTAGTATGTTCTAGGGACCTTGGTTAGCTGCCGTAGGCGAAGCTTGACAAATGTGCATTTAATTAGCAAGTACGCGGATTCATTTTATGTTTTATTTTTATTTAATTTTTTTTTTTTTGCTATTTGTTGATTTGTCTTTTTTCTTGTTGTTGTTCTTGTTGTTTGTTATTCAAAGGCTTCAACAAGACACGCACACATACACACACAGACACGGGCAAACAAGTCCCACACAAACCCTACAATCAGCATCATCATTATCATTTATCATCAAACAGCATCAACCACTCGCAGAGCATACATTGAATGAGCGTCACTTGAATCCTTACAAAAATCAAAAACAATTAAAGTTTGTTCAAGAAAAACAAAACTCATCACTACACACACACACATACACATACACATACGCCTGCACACAAAATAGACATTCCAACATGTGTGTAAACATATACCACGCCCTCGCCATCTCCCCTTACTCTAACCCACAACCGCATGAAAAGATAACGTTGCCTACTTTTGTGCGCTCGCCAACGCAAACAACTTTTTGCGTGACGTCTGCCATCTCCCATGCTCTCCTACGTCTACCCCTAACACCCCTTGTAAGCTCGTACAAGCTAACGATAACTAAATTTGTACATTTGGTGTAAATGTAAATAGATTGTTGCTGGATTTGTGTGTATATCTTTATGCTTGCGTGTGTGTGTGTGTGTTTGCTGTTGTTGTTAGTGTATGTACTTGTGTATGCTTGAATGTGCTCAGTGATTAACGGTTGGCTGTGAGTCTAGAACCAAATTCTCTTCTTCTCCATATACTGGGCGTCAGTTTTGCGGGTTGGTCAAAACGGCGCCAGGCAGCCGACTTCCACAATTCACCCACACGGCAAAAAATTAAAATATGCATTGCTCTTTTTAATACCCTACAACAACATGCCACAAGCGGGTCGATACAAAATAAAATATGTTGCAAATCGAAAACCAAAACTTGATTAAAAATATTATATTTAGTATATTATTGATATAAAGTTAATATCCCTAATTAAAAGTTTAAGTTAGGAGCACATTTAAAATGTATATTTCCTTTTGTAGAGTGAATCAAATTGCATTTTGGATTTTATGTATTATATATCCTATATGAATATACTCTTATGATTTTATTAAGTTAATAGCATAGGGTAAGTGAATATCCTTCCACGTACTGTTGTTGTATATGAAATCAACAAGTTAGCTAACAGAGCACTGATAGGAAATCGTAAAGTTATCTTGATAAATGGAGTGAGTTCCATAAATAAACAGAGAAAAAACACAAACTGTATTACGTAATTCGCAACTGGTGGGAAAATCAAAGTATCAAATATATATATAAATATATATATATATCAGATATACTTTATAGATAATATAATTCAACTATATTATAATTACTATAAATAATAAATATAACTTGAAGTATATGGTATAGTGTCTAAACAGATCCTTTATATATATATATATCGTGTGCAAATGTGATTTTCTATATAATAGAGTGTACGATTTGGGCTTTAAATTAAAATCTTGTGTCCAGATAAATGAGAAAGGTAAGTGAGAATAAGTGCAGATTAAATAAATAAAATCCTTAAGACGGTGACAAGCCATAGACGTGGCATCATAAACAGGCCTTTGCAATGATTACAAGGAAATCTTATGGCTCATTTACAATGAGAAGTAGGAGTTTACTGGAGTATTAGTTTCTGCATTGGATAATGCTCCATCAATAACAATTATCGGATAGCCATCAAAGGCAGCAACTGTACGTCAGAGTGTCCAGGACAGGATATTCCAATTAATGCTGCTTCATTGAACTTTGCCACACGACAGAGGGATGCGTAATTTAAATGCTAATTTTCTGAGCACCTTTTCAAGGTGCGCGCAATGAATTTTTACTAACATTTTCATAATCACAAATCAAGCGGAAGGTGTTAAAAAACAAAACAAAAAACAAACTTTGATTACATTTACATTGTAAAGCAGTTTAGTTACTTTTAGTATTTATGGGCGTGGCAATCATATACCCATATATATCATGCATATACCCTCCAAGTACTACATGACGTATGCTTTATATTTGTCTTTGGCATCTTTTTTAAAGTGCTCGTCTCAACTTTTAATGACACCAATTAGCCACTGTTTGAGGGTGGTAAAGTATACGTATATATATGTGTTATACTCATAAAGCTACTGAAGTCCTTTATATGCTCATCCATGCCTTCTCCTTCCTGACGCTTTGCTTGTGTTTTTGCTCGTTAAGTCAAATATGGGCTATAAATTCCTTTCGCTCTCTGTAAATAATAATTATTTCTGGAGCTATATTCAGAACACTGAAGAGATGAGAGCAGAACTGGCAACACTATTTACAAGTATATATAAGTATGTATGTATACGTGCCTATTTTCTTGGATATCTGAATATTCAGAACAAAACAAACAGATTAATTACACTCAGTGCCACAAATAACTCTCTTAATCAATTCGCTCACCGAGAAGATTATATTTTAGTACATCAGCTTAGTACAGTACACTCCCGATAAATAAATTTTCTTTATATGTATTATCCTGTACTTAATTGTTACATTTTTATTAAGAGTTAATCGCGACAACTATTTTATTTTATTTGCATACTTAGTTATCGTTCATATAACGTCTAAACCTCGCGTGCTCAATTTTTAGATCTTATATGAACGCTATATAAGACGCAAATTTCCAATATTATATAAATTATGTATATATGTATATTTAATTTTTTAGCGTTTATAACGCAAGCATGAATTCTTGCTATAAAATCCATTGAGGAGCTTAGATGCGGGCACTCCCAGGTTCATATCCTGCCTATAATTGATGCCCAAGATCAGTGGTGTTCTCTTTTCCACCCAGCGAATTGGTCGTCTTAAATCTTCTACAGTAGTATCTAGTCTAACACCACATGAGCCATGATGCGTATTAAAGTACGCCGGCTTATGCATCTTATTATAGGGATCACGATAATAATCACGATACTTCTGGCATTCCATATAAAAAGTATCAATTCTATCAACCTCTGCATAGTCCACAATGGGCAGCCCAATACGTGGAACAAATTTCAGTACACTGCGACGATTCTTCTGGCAGTTTGGTGCAACCTTGTACATTTCAACCTCTGGTACTTTATCTAAATCCATTTTGATATAAACACTCTGATATATAAACAATAATTCAATAATTAAATTAATAAATCTAAAATAAATTTTTAATTTTTTTATTTTTTATTAAATTTGTCTGAACTTCAAACAAACAAAACTACAAATAAACTACAAAATGATATAAAACAACCAGGAAAACTTAGGAACAGGTAAAAGCCTACTATAATAAGCAGCAAAATTATAATATAATGATCTTATTAGTTAAGTACAGTAATTCGGCAAGAGACTACCTTTAACTGATTGATAAGAAGGAAGCAATGTAAATTATATTGTAATGTGTGTCCCAAAGGATAACTTGAACGATTGAAAATCAGTTAAGATTAAAGAAATATAATAGAAATTTAAGCTATTTCTATATATTGGTAAAATTGACCTCAATTTTAATAAAAAATCGGAATGAGAATTCTCACACGTCTCCTGTCTGCAGGCATCAAGCAAAAGTCAACAAAATATTACAAGGAGCGATTATGTTATAAATATTGGAAATCGCTTGTGGTGGAGTCTATAATAAATGTAAATATACTGAATTGGTCCTTAAACAGGGAGTTAGAGAAGAGTTTGTTTATGGGGTTGCTGGGGTGAACAATGTTGTAAGGTGTGGGGGGATTTCGAGCAGATGTTAAGAACAAAAAAAAAAAAAAATGGAAAAAAGAGCTTCGTCTTTTTGCTAGTGACATTTGACAAGGCGCGTGGGTGCGCCTTAGGGCGCTAGGCGTGGCATATGGGTGTAGGTGTAGCAATAAGTCGACTGCCTCTTATATTATTACTTTATATTATATTTTTCCTTGTTTTTAGCATTTTCAAATAACCGCGGGTGAGATTTTTTTTTTTTTTTTCTTTTTTACTAAGTGAGTGAAATCCCGTCGGGCACTAACTGGGTACCCTTGTGCTGAGAAGTCCTGTCATGATTAAATTTGTATGTTAAGCGTTTCTAAGCTCCTGTGTTGATGATGCTGCCTGCTTAAATATGCTCCTCGTGTAAAGCATTTGATTGCATTAAAAGCGGAGACTTTTTCTGCTTGCTGGTGTTGGTCCTTGCTCTAAGATGATTGACTGACGGTTGCGGTTACTAGGATCTAACGCCAAGCTGTGAGAGGTGATTAAATAACAGATTTGTTCTTCAAAATACACTCGATAAATAATGTCAATCTACTACTATAATACATTGAATTGTTTAATTTCTTAGAAAATACCAAAAATTCAAACTTGAATACGAATTATTATTAATATTGAATTTGTTTGTTTTTGCATTTGTTTAAATCGCTTGTCGAGTACAATGATCGGTTTAATATGTTAAGGGCTAGAAGTATAACAGTTGATGTTGACTACCAACAAGCTGCGTTCACAACCCAAAACAACAACAACAGTAAGTAAGAAAAAAAAAAAAAAAAAAGTGCTGTTAGGGCATAATCAACCGGGCAGCCACATAGATAGGAAACAACGCCCACAAAGTATCTACAGCTTGGCCTTCGTTTGCTCAGCATCTTTTTCCTGTTTATTATTTTCACATTGCAGATAAAAGTGGGTGGTTGTGGCACGCCAGCGCGTTGCTGTTGTGTGATTTACATAATGTCCTTGTCGACAGCCACACAAAGTTCCCCCCGTCCCGTTTGACTGCCATCCCCTGGAATCTACCAGTTTATAAATATTAACTGTCAATTTCTATTTGGCAACACTTGGCTGAAGAGGCATTTGCGAGTCGACCGAGCAGCCGGAGTAACCCAAACAGAAGGGCATCACAAAGCCAAAGAAATGAATAAAATAAACTTGCACAAGGGAAAAGCAGATCTAAAAGTGCACTTTATAGTTGTGTTTACACTCAATACCCTGTACTCAATACAAGTACTAATGACATAGGCAAATCTTCTGTATATTTATGCCATATGATATACCATATAGTTTATTACAAAGTAAAACTTACATATCGTTATAGCAAAGGATTTCTTTCTTATAGCTGCTGTTCTGTATGTTTCACAAGAACATAGACAACAACTGAGGTTCATTTGGGGTAGTTAAATCAATCTAGATATATTTTTTATAGATACTTACTATATAGACATCTATAATGCAATTGGTACAACCCGTGTCAGCACCTTGAATCGAGTACTGTGTTTGATATATACCACCGAACCCTTTTATATTGTTATTACAATAGTTTATTTTAGTATTACAAATTGGCATATATATAGAGTAGATTGTAATATAAATATGTATATGTATACATCTGATAGATATCAAAGAATATACAAATTGAGTCACTTTTAGTTGGAATCATAATGACTATTGTTTGGTATATTTTAAGCTAAATTTAGTTTAGTTCTTTCATATATATTCCTATATTTTTATTACTGAAAATACTTTAATGTTTGTCATAAAGTCTGTCCTCTTTTCCACACATATAAACTTGTTGCTTTACTTGTATTGTATAGTAATTATTGAAAAAGTTCTTAAGCAACATCAAACAATTGCACAATTCGCACACAAAGGACAAATCCAATGTATGAATATATGAGAAAAAAAGTTGAAACTTTTGAAACTCTGACAACATTTTATTATTATCTTCACAATAGTTTATCAGTATGTGTGCAGCGATAAAACCCTTTCGATAAGGACATAAGTACTGTGATAAGCGACAGTAATAGCAACGGCAACAGCAACAATAACAGCAACGAGAACAACTACAACAACAGGAACAAGAGCAACAGCAATAATATACAATAAGAGCGTAGACAAACAGACGATAATAATACATAATAATAGTATAGAAGGCAGTTACTCAGTTACTCAGACTCATGGAGTGGAAATGGGGAAAGGGTGAACATAGAGCGAATGCATGCCGATCTCAAAAATAACTCATACGTCAATGATGCTAATCAGAACGTCACTGGCCCACTTTCAAATGCCCCCACTACTCGTTACCCTAACCTAAGATGTTTTGGAGTTGCGGCAGCATTTGCTCCGGACGTCTACAACTCTAAAACATAAGCCACCCCGTCGGGTGTACATGTGTGCATGTGTGTGCAGGGTTGTATGTGTGGATGAGTAACGTGATAAGGCTAACGTTTCCGCATCTAACATAACGGGGTGCAGCAGCAGCAGCAACAGCAACAAAAACAGCAACAACAACAATAGCAATAGCAACAGCAGGGGGCTAACTCCAAACCAACAATTCAATGCACTCAAAAACATACTCCTAAATTGCAGCTCAAAATATTTGACTCAAGATATCATCGAATCATAGCATCAGTTGAATAGCACGGCTACTTGTAGCATGCAAAAGAACTCAAAAACCAACTCAAAAACATTGAGCGAAATTAAAAGCTCTCGATTCGTCAGTCATCGGCCCTCATGTGGGTGTCTCCCTTACCCACGCACGAGTGTCGCCGACAGCAACAAGCTTTGGCGCGTTCGCATCGGCTCTTCGGCACATTTGATTGTTCGGGCCGGCAGGCTCATGATTCGCCTTTAGCTTAGACGTGCGCTCGATGGTTTCTACTGCTCGGAAGATGTCGTTGCGTCGTTAACATGGCCATTCCACAAGTGGCAGTCGGACTCAACGCGTTTCCGGTGCTCAGTTTAGTTTTACTAATTCAACGCAATTTGCTCGTCGTTTTGTTGTTTTTCATTTAAAATAAAAATTAAAAAAGGGAAAAACAAAAATTTTCTAAAAAAATTTATCATATAAATAATCTGTTTTTAGTGTGTGTTTTTCGAATATATTATTTCAATCATTTCATATGATAAAAGTCGTTTTGGATAAGTGCAAAAAAAATTGTGAAAATGTCAAAAATAAATGGATATTTATTTTATAAAAATATTTCCAAATATTAATGAAAATTGTGAATGCACGACAACTTTGTGAACGAATACAAAAAGCATATACCAAATAGCAATATAGAATTTTATTTGAATGTAAGTCGGTTATTTCAATATATTAAAAAACTTTATAGATCAAATAAGTTGCATATAAAAATGATCAATAATTTTTTTATAATTATAAATAATATAAATATATATTAATTATATGATAATATAATAATATAAATAAAAATAGACTTTAAGTTTAATAGAATTTAAAAAAAAAATTCAAAATACTTTTAAAATACTAATTATTTTAATTAAATAATCTAAAGGATTGCAAACCATATTTGAACCTTCTAAGGACTGTTTATACTTAACAACATTTGTATCGCTAATTTATTTCAAATTACTCACAGAATCTGTGCAGCGGATTTGCATTTCGTTCTGAAAATAAAAGTAATACAGAATATGATCAGAAAAGTATAACAGAATATATACTAATATATATAAATAAAATTATTTTATTTATAACGTAAAGTTGTGGAATGTTGCCTACACAGAAATGTGCAATTCTTCAAGAGAACAAAAGATTGATATCTGGAATCCTCTTTCTGAAAAGTATTTAAACTTTCGCCTACATATTTTTAAAAAAAAATATATAAATAGAAAATGTCTTAAATATGCAATGGAATATCCTTTCTGTATACATCAAATGCAGTTAAGTAATTGTTGTTATAAACAATCATTCACAGCCATTATCCTTAAAAACAAAAGACATGCACAAAACTGTGCTATAGTTATTTTCGAAAGAGCATAATAAATATTAAACCAACGCAGGTGCTGGCTAACTGTCTGCCTGGATGAATGGTAAGATGGTTGGCTGGATGGCTGGTTCATTGGTTCATTGGTACGTTGGCTGTTGTTGTTGTTGTTAGGAGTATTTGTTTTAAAAACAAAGGACATTTAAAATTGTAAGCACTTTCAATTTTGAAGGCAGCAGAAGCAATGTGGTAGATGCAACATGTTACAGGCGCCAGCAAATCGTCTACTCATTGTCGGATAATGTAACAAACTATTTACAAGTTTCGATAAACTGAAAATGAACTTTGGTTAGAACAAGGAAGCCATTGTATAAGATCGTAAACAGCTATCGCCATCAGTGTAACCCTATAACCTTATTCCCATTATATGTTGTGTCGCGCTGTGTTCAGCTTCTTGTGTTATATTTTTGTGTTCTGTTATGTTGTGTGTTGTGTTGTAATTTCTTGCTAGCATTCCATTTAAAGAGCCACACAGCCCAAAGAGCTTGCCACAACATGCAGTTAAATAATGTCGACACTTTCGATTCGCTCAGCGGCAAGTAAGCGACAAAAGAAACACGCCGCAAAGTGCGCGTTTTGTATTTCATATTTACACCAAGAAGTCCTACTTCCAGTCCCTTTTACCCTACACACATTTTCAGTCCTTTTCCCTATCAATGTCCATCCCCATGCCCATGTTCATATCCATGTTCACAAGTCAACGCTTTAAATGCTCTATGCTGTTCCGGTCAAATGCTCCAATGCCAAGGGGCATAACCATAACAACATTACAATCCACCGCACCATCATATCATCACACCACCACTCAGCGGTTCAAAAAGGGCAAATCGTTTGCTTTCAACGTATTTTATATCAAGTAAAATGCAACAACTGATGGTGAGCTGGTTAACAATCAGGATTGTTATAACTTAAAGCATTACTGTATAATAATCTTTCATTACAATTTATTTTGAAAAACAAATCATTTATATTTTATTGGTATAATACAAATACAGATTAAATAAAGTTATTTTTCACACTTAAGTAATTTTTGTATATTTTTTGAATTTTTTATCTTGTGGATTACTGTCAACCTGTTGGACTGCTTAAATGATTATTTCTAAACAGCAATAAATTACTTTTTTAAAATTTGCCATTGCACACTGTAAGATAATGGCTTCTAAACGGTGTGTTGCAGATCTTCAACACTGCGCTATAAAGGGTTAATATAGAGAAGCAAAAGATTGAAGTAACTTTAATGAATTTGTTTAAAAATTAGAAACTATTATCAACTTGGTAAATTACCAATTTAAAACATTTTTAAATATTATGAAAATGTTTAATATAATTTTAAGAAAGTAGCTAAAGTTATTATAAATATATATTTTATTAACGAATATGTATCCATCCCTTTGAATAATGATAATCCTTATGTTTTTTAAATCCATACTTTTCGTATATAGATACATATATACTTATTACTGTTTTTTCTCAATATTATTTACAATGTTTTAAGTATAATAATTTAATATAATCATTAGTTTAATATAATAATTTATAACCCATATCATTATATTTCCATTTCTTTTTACTCATTCCGGTTTTTATTATTATTTTCATATCTGAATTTGTTATATTATTATCAAGAAAATTATTATATTAATATTATTATTATAAATAGTATTCATATGAATATTTTTACTCTTGTCGTTATTTTTATTATTATTATTATTATAATTATAAAAATTATTATTATGTTTTTATTATTAATATATTTATTATCATTATCATAAATATTATTATCATTATTATTTTTATTCTTTTTATCCTTCGTTTTATTTATAAAATTAATTTTTATAGTATTTGTTTTGCTTTATTTATTTCATTCTGTATTTACAATATAATTAAACTTATCATAATTATTATTATTTCGACTTTGATTTTTGCATCGTTTTCCGATAAATTGTCATTTATATTCTATATTTTATTGGACTTTTATTATATCTCAGATTGTATGCAATACTTTCAAGTTCCGATACAAATCTGAACAGTTCTTGATCATATTCTAATGGAGTTAATATCAAAAGTCACGTGTATGAGTATCGAATGAGTTTATATCGATTTTAGATAACAAAATTGAGATATAATGGAACTAATTTGCCATATAAGTAGCTTATAAAGTAGATGAAACTGTACTATAGATATGACGTGCTATAATCCTAATTAACCAATTACTGTCAGTTAGGGAGTGGGTCTAAATATAATACTTATTATGAGTATGACAACAAATACTTTATATATATGACATAAACTGATGTATGAGTAATTCCTGACCTTCTTCCACATATGATGTTTAGATATATAATGTATATATGTATAAATATATATATACATATTTCGTCAAACTAAATTTTTATTTTTAAAATATAGAAACTTCAAAGAACAACAATTACTTGTGTTACCTGTTGGGTTTATGATATTGTTAACGGTTCTGATTGATAAAAGTGAAATCGCCTTTTCTTTTCCTTCATACTAGCAGCATTTTCAATAGTCACATGAAATAATATTGATTGGTTTTTCCGCAACGCATATCTTATCATTGTGCTGATAATGTATTATATTGAACATAGAACTGTCTAGTTTATTATCTATAGGTATACATATCTGAAGTTAGATCTATATATATTTTAAGGAAAAACTCCTTAGACTAAAACTGTCTATTTGGAGTAGAAGATATCAAACTATGTCTTCGTTTTTTATTTTTACGGAATTTTTTGCTTGATTAACAATATTTTGTTAATATCGTTTGACTCTAGTACTCTTTGGGCAGCATGGATGCCACACAACTCACCGATCTCATGGGAAGTCATGATTTTATGCAACTGCAGCAACAGTTGCAGCACAACAACAACAATTATAACACAGATGGTCACAATGGATTGTCACCGGAATCGGCGGAAAGAAGCTCACGACCTGTGCGACGAGCTACGCGACGCACATCACAGGTAAGAGTTCGTTCAATGTGAATAATGGATAGTGGTGAAGGGAAGAGAACCAAAACAAGGTATCGATTCATTGCCCACAGCTAAGCAATAACACATACGACCTGGAGATGACGGATTCTAGCTCTCAAAGTGACGATACGAGCGGAGGTGGAGGTAGTAGTAATGGTGGAGGAAGTAGCACCAACAACAATGGAAACCAACAGGGCAATCTGTTAGGCGTCCAGCGACCGTCGAGCCGCGGTAGGCAGCAGAGCAACGGTGGGTCAAGCCTTACCCCCAACGGTCTGAACAGCTCCAATGCAAATCGACGTCGAAAAGGCGCACTCAATGCAAAGGAGCGAAACCTACGGCGATTGGAGTCCAATGAAAGGGAACGCATGCGTATGCATAGCCTGAATGATGCGTTTCAGTCCCTACGTGAAGTCATTCCGCATGTTGAGATGGAGAGGCGCCTATCCAAGATTGAGACACTCACACTGGCCAAGAATTACATCATCAATCTAACACATATTATACTCTCCAAACGTAACGAGGAAGCTGCTGCCATGGAGCTCAATGGTGGCGCTGTTGGCGGTGTTTTGCTCGCAGGATTAACTGTTGAAAACAGTGGAGGAGCAGCTAACGGCACAACCAACAGCAACAGCTTGTGTTTTGAGGATGCACTGGCTAGTGCTGGAGCCTATGACTGTGCACTATTAGCGGCGGCTGATGGAACTTTATTAAATGCAGCTACAGTATCAGCTGCACCTGTCATGCAAAATTTACAACCTCCTCCCATGCATATGCCTCTACAGGCTCAAGTGGATCAGCAGTCGCAACAACAACAACAGCAGCAGCAACAGCAGCAGCAACAGCAACAGCATCTTTCACATCATCATCACCAGCAGCAAACACAACATCAACCCCAGCAACAAAATCATAACCAGCAACAAATATTGAATTCCCATGGCCACCTGGGAGGATCCATGTTGTTGCCCCCGCAACAAACGCTACAGCCAACACTACAACCGACGCTGCAACCAACGCTACAACCAACACTACAAACAACACTACAAACAACACTACAAACAACACTGCAACCAACGCTTATACTCAATGGTGGCAACACAGTGGGCGTCGGTGGTGTAACTGTTGGTGTGCCTGGCACGGGTGGATCAGTCTTTCCCGATGTCAATGATAATTTCGATGAGCCGTTTCGAGAGTTTATTTAAAAGCAATCTAGTATTGATTGAGTCATTCTCCGATGAGCTGTGGTAAATGGATATACATAAGTACCCTAATAGAATTTATAGTATATAACTTAAAGATCGTAATAATCTAAAGAATCAATTCCAAAAAATATATGTTACATAAATTCAAATCCATCAATTAAATTTAAGATTCTTAAATTTTCCTTGTAAAATACAAAACATAAAGGAAATTGTTGTATATAATCTAAATTAGGTACGAAAGGCTTCACATTCAATACATTGGCAATATTTTGTCGGATATGCTCACTATTTGAATACCCTAACCAAATTTTTACTCACTTCCACACACACATATATAGACTTAATTTTAATTTTCCCTTCTTAGAACTACAACAAATCTATTTCTGGAGTTTTGTTTCCATATTTAAGCCCAAAATAAAAGTCAATAATTTCTGGTTGTAACCGAATTTTATAGTTCTTAGCAGTTCCATTACATGAAAAAGATTACATAATATAGATCATGAATATATATACTTTGTCGCTTCCAGTCCTCTATATTTCGATTGACCTTGTACATAGGAGAGCCAGAAATTTTCAATTCGATTAGAAACTAAAACTATTTTGTTAATGTTGTTGTTGGTTCTATTATAATTTAAAGCGTTTATTGTATATTTTTGAAGAGAAAGCCGACCATTGTGGTGCAGATATAAATATATATATATATATATATATATATATATGAAGTACATTCGCAATTATCAGAAGTTGTTAATATACAAGTTTAGACATATAGTTAAGAGTGCTTAGAAATAAAGATAGATATATACATATGTGTTTATGTATACTTCAAGTAGATATACCATTAGGTATATGTTATTGTGAAAACGCTAAGTGGAACGGACGAATGGAACACCAAGTGAATTACTTGAAAGAAATGCAATAATTGTTGAGTAAAAAGCAAGCTGAAACGAGTGAATTAATCAGAATCAATATTAACTCAATAGAGTAGCATATATCACGGGGCTTGGGCAAGATAATAAAAGTATAAAATTAGAAAGAGTTACAGAAAGTAATAATTGAAAAGATCAGAAATAGTATAACTAGACATATATACAAGTACGATATATATATGTTTGTTTATAAATAAAATATACAATACAATTGGCAGCAATAGCAACAAGAACGAAGCATCAATTAATGTTAAATAACAGTAACTGGACTTAAGTAGATGATGATGACGATAGAAAAATGGCGACTCAATGCGTCGCCAGCAACAGTAAAGTGACGCGTCGATAAGTTAATTTACCACCCATGATCTTTTTAATGCACTTGAAATTTAGTGTAGATGTAATAGTAGATGGTTAGCACTTTGGGGTAGAAGGCGGTGGTATATGGTAGTGGCAATATGTATGTGTGTATGTATGTATGTTTGTATGTTTGTATGTTTGTGTGGTATTGGCTAGGGCAACAAAAACAATTAACACACAAAACCGAAACAAGGAAAGGCTCATTGATACTGGCATACTTCCTCTTTGAGATTCTCTAGGTCAGAACGAGATAGCTTAATATATTTCAATGTAGTGACGTGCGTACGGTAAACAGTAATAAAATAGCAATGCCCAGTGGGTGGTGAGTATGAGGATGTGCTTGTGTGTGTTTGTATCTATGTATGTGTACATGTGTGTATATTTGTATGTGTATTGGTCTCAGCAATAATTAAGTGAAAAATAGTAGTAAGGTTGGCTCTTTGGCTGTTTGTCCGTGGGTGTCAACTTAAGCTTGTTGATTATGTTTGATTAGTCAAGATTTAGCAGACTTAACTGGAGCATATACCTATTGTTAGCTTCTAGGTGAAATGTTGTCCCATGACTATTGCAATGAAGGCAGTAAATACACATATTTTATAGACAAATGAAATATAATATCTCGTATTCAATTGAAAATAGTACTAAACTAGCCAGTTGAACTAATATTAATATAAGGATTCATTATCCTTATTTATGATGAGTTATTCTAGTCAAAATGATGTTACACGACTTACATTTAATCTTCAAAAATTGCAATATAGTCGAGTAATTTAGTTGTTTAGAGAATTAACTTAATATTTGCGTCTATTAAATTATAAATTTATATAAATATATATATAATGTATAAAATTTAAAAACATAATTATAACTTATTAGTCTCAATGTAATTAATGATAAGTCTGGTCTAAGGTCATAATGAGCATTTGGTGTGTACAAGCAAATCTAAAGTACTCATATGTACATACATATATAAACATACATACAATGGCATAAGTGTGTACCTATGTAGTGCTTATGTACATATATTTAAACATTTATGTAATAATACTGTATAAAACATTATTTATAATATCCAGAGCCTAATGAGAACATTTATTAAATAAAGCAAAAAATAGAAAACGAAACTCAGCTTTTTTCCGATTTATTTTATTAGAAAAGTTGAGAGTAATAGTAAAAGTAAATATTTAAGTACTGATAAATTTAAAATGACAAAGATGCTTACTTTTATATACATTTATGAAAAGTATTTCTTACTAACCCAAGGCGTCAACTTGTATCTTATGTACATGCTGATGATTTCACAAGAGCATTAACTAACTGTAAGCGTAATTTCAATTCAAAATATAACGGTTGTTTCTAACGCACTCTAAATAAACGCGATACATATTATAATTAAATTTCACTTACCTGCTCATATTTTTATATTGTATTGTGAAAAAAAATCAGAATTAAAAGTTTAACAAGATAATTTTATAAGTTGCATCAGACAAATCTTACAGAAATATCTTTTAAATTGCATCACATATTTTTAGCATTTTGGGCTTTAATAATTTTTATTAGTTTTATATATATCAGTAAAGAATTAATATTCAGCCACATCACTTTATATTTCTGATAAGGTAGTTAAAATTAAAATATAGTAAATAGTTAAACCAAAATAAATAAACTTGAACTTAATGCTAATATCACTATACAAAACCAAAATATAATTACTATATCGATATATGTTTCATTGGTTGATGGACAAGATATCGAAATTCATTTCAATATCGAACAGCTCAAACAGATGCAGCGCTGCCAGATAGTTAAAAGAAAGTGCGCAAATCATCTATGATGAAATGTGTGGTATCTTGAATTTTCAAAATAACAAACTTGTATATATTTTAAAATTCTACAGATTTAAGCTAAAAAAAAATTTAATTATTTATCGAATTTTATATTCATTTATGCCTTAAAACAATATTATAATATAGTTATTACAACAGTGAAAGTAATTTTAGTTGAAAATGTGACGTCACATGCGACAGGCAAGCAACACTGATTTTATGATGAGCGTGCTCTCTCTCTCACTGCGTGGTCTGTACAATAGCCAAATAACGGACCTGCGCAATGCTTCAACAATAACCAAAACAAGATTTTGTGTTTGCGTTTGCATTCTGTTTTTGTGCCTCGCAAGGAAAACACTGAAAGGTAAATTAACGGATAAAACTCAAAACAGCGGGTAAAGTGAATTTTTAAGTTAAAGCCTACAAAGTGGAATTAGTTCATTACAAGCAAATCGTAAGTATTGAAATAAATTAAAATATAATCTTTAAGTAAATGGGATTGTATGGATAAGAACTATGTGCGCAAACAAAAGAATAGCTTAAACATGTACAAAAAGACGTGGCTGGCTGAGAAGGTATATCTTCTTTTCAGGTTCACTGCTTGCTTCCGTTCTACTTAGCTAGTCTTTTGTTTGATGGTCTCTTTTTCTTTTTCAGACGCGCTGTGTGAAATTTATTTTAGAGCTATGCATACCTATATACATACATATGTATGTATAGATATCTATACCAAAAAACAATAACATATATATATATATATATATATATATATATATATATTTATATATGCATATGAATGTGTGTATCTATGTGTGGCAAACAAGTTATCATAAGAAGTTTGAATTAAACATAAATAAATCAACCAACAGTTGCATTATTTGCTGTTGTTAGAAAATTCCTATACTGTTATACAAACACATATACACATATGTGTATAATTATCTGAAAAATGTATTTAAAAACAATCATATATATGCGAAGTTGCATAGGTATATGCAAGTTGCATGCACTTGCCGCTTGAGTTCGTAACAGTTTGTTAACCTCTAGACAGTGTCGCTGCTGTTTCATTTTGGACAATTGTGCTCCAATTCCTAGCTTTGTTTACACTTTCGTCTATTACGTTTTAATGCTAAAACTATCCACTCTACTCACACACTGCCACATTCATACACAGATACGTTTATATATATATATGTAGGCACAAATATGTTGAACGGTCAGTCAGTCCGACTCCTAGTTAATACCAGTTAGCCATGCCAATAGGTAAATTTCTGGAATTAGCTGTTGGCACGCAACATAAAATTGCTGTTCTTGCACATGCATTTCCTATACATAAATATATACATACAAACAAACGTATATGCTTATGCATGTGTGTATTCAGTGCGTATATAACATGCACGTGTGTGTGCGCACAGCCCAACTCAGCCTACTGACCCCATCAAATGTGTTTTATTCCTTTCAAATCATTATGGAATACTTTCCGGTGTGGAGAGACTTTTTTTCTGCGTAGAAACTGAATTACAGTTTTTGTGTTTTTCTTTCTCTCTGCTTTATTATTTAGGCGTAATGGTATTAAAGCATTATGAATTAGGATATACTACTTAATATTATGTATGACATAGTGTATCTTTTATATAAATGAAGAAGGTATACTATATGCTGAAAGTTTCAATCTCATTGCGTGCAAGTATCGAGTTACGACTGTATATACTTTCAATATGAAGCTAAATAGTAATACGTTTAATTTTAGTTAATTACACACTAGGAGCTTCTATATGTTTATTAATATAATGTCTGGTCTACTTTTATATGATTCGAATTGGTGAACGTTACATCCACCTTTTACACCTTTTATTAATAACCATTTGTAGTGTTGTGCGTCAGGAGTAGTTAGCGTACTAAGTCAGGTGGTGCCACAGGTCAACACCTGAAGTTTTTCCCTTGAAGCTATTCTTTTATTAGAATGTCCAATATTATTATCCATTTCATTCTCTCTCCACTCCAACCATTACTGACACGATTCCAGGTCGATCGATGTTGTTCCGCGTAATTTGTATTTACAAAGTTTGTTTATTCATGTTGCACAGTGGGAAGCAAATGTCTCTTAGTGCTGCTCAACTAATTGGTGGAGTGACCTATACCAATTGAAGGGTTTAAATGATCATATTGCTCACATATAAAATAGATGTTCACAGAAACTAGTACAGTAATTTTTCTTTATTCGTAATTTTATACTGCTGTAGGTCAATATTGTGTCATTATGATTAAGACAATATATATAAATGTTTTAGGAAAAGCCCCCAAAATGGAATGAATAATGTAAGATTTAAAAAATAACGTTATATTGTAACTAAATAGGGCACTACGTCTTATTTTGTGTTATAGAAGTATACTATTTATTTATTAATATTTGTGGTATGAATAAGTTCAACTTTTATATATCCACAGCTGTAGTGCCCTCCCATCAAGTTTTATTGATTTTTGTGGTACTTGCATTCAGCTTACACCCGTTGCACTGAAATGGGAGCACCTATCATGTCCTTGTCACCAAAAGTATGTATAAGTATACCTACTACTGCTACCCACTATTCAATGTATATATATACAAATATATATGCACAATAATAAGCAATAATAATGCCCCAAGAAGTAGGCCAACAAATATGGAATGAGCCAAAATGGAATATGTCTAAATGCATTCAACTTTGTTGCTCTACGGACTTGACTACTTTCACCGTAACCGTGAAGTGGAATGGGATTTTTTGTAGGGTTAATTCGTTGTCAGACAACAGTAGTATAGGTGGATGGGCTAGACAGGTGTGTCAGTTGGCGAAGAGAGTCAGTTGGTAGTCGTCAATTTGTTGTTGTTGCGTGTTGTCCAGTGATTTGAGGGTTGACTACTCTTCCTTTTTAACATATTTACCTTCTCTTATTTTTTTTTTTTTGTTTTCGTTTTTGTTTTTGCGGTTGACCATTTATTGATTATTGCCTGTATGGTCTGTGTCAATTTCCTGTAATGTCCTGTTTAGACTTATATTTCCGTACACTTGCAGCACCTTAACGTATAACAGGACTAAAACAATTTCGGCGCAAAATGGCATCGGGTGGCTTGGCATGTGTCAAATACATAACGTTCTTTTGTAATCTCCTCTTTGCGGTGAGTAAACCATAAATGATCATAACGAGAAGTTTTTCTAATCGATGTTATTACCAACAGCTTTCTGGCCTACTCATACTGATTGTGGGTGCCATTGTGCAATTGAACTATGCTCATTATTCAAACTTTGTTAGTGACCACATTTGGACTGCACCTATAATACTTATGGTTGTAGGGGCTACCGTAGCGTTTATATGTTTCTTAGGATGCTGCGGTGCTTTGAAGGAGAATAGCTGTATGATACTCAGTTTTGCTATATTAGCCGTTGTCATATTTTTGCTTGAGATTGGATTGGGTATTGCTGGCTATATAAAGCATTCAGGCTTGCAGCAGCTCATGGAGACACAGTTTAATACTACAATGAAACATTATCATGACCGTCAGGACTATCGTGACGCTTGGACTCTGTTGGAAAGTGAATTGAA